>CAUZXS010004841.1:92500-147923 GCA_963585895.1 Sepioteuthis lessoniana
GCAAGAATAAATGCCAAATATTTGGGTGTGTAATAATAATGCATAAAAAAGGGGAAATGGAGGAGGCACCTATCAGTACATTGATGAATATCAATATAAATAAGTCTGTTTTCGATTTCCCACCAAATTTTAGGCTTGTTACATATGCAAAACAGGAATTTATACAAGAATCAATGCCAAAATGTTTGGGGTGTGTAATAATAATGCACAGAAAGGGAGAAATGGAGGAGGCACCTATCAGTACATTGATGAATATGAATATTCATACATAAGAATAAATAAGGATTCAAACTATGAAAGACATAATTATCAATAGTAAGTTTTGGAATCAAAACAAGAAAATATAATTAATTGTTTTTTGATTCATATTATCCTCAGAACAGTTTCTGTAGATAAAAAGCAGGAAGGCCTTAAAATAAATAAATAAATTAATAAATGAATAAATAAAACACCAAAAACATATTTACAGATAACACTTCTCACAAAAAAAAACACCTTTTGCATAGTTGCCAAGAATGTTTGAATGAATTTAGAGTATTTTGGGGGGGCTGAATCAAAAAATGAGATTAGTTTTGCCAAATTGGCACTATTTTTCAAGATAATATATACCCCACAAATTATATCACCCCAGTTATGACCTGCAGCTGCTGACATGCTGCAGTATTCACTTTATCTTTTTACTTGTTTTATAGAAGATAATCTTTAATCCAATCTTATATTTATTACTGCTTTTCATATTTATTCACTGTATGCCAAATATATATATATATATATATATATATATATATATATATATATATATATATATATATATACAAGGGTCATTCAATAAATAAGTGGAATATTGCCTACAAAGTTGGCAATAGGAAGCACTGTTTACAGTTGCACCTTTTTCAAGCAAATCAATAGTGATGAGTCTTTTTACATCCCAAAAAGTCTTTTAGGATGACCATCTTTACAAACCATTGTACCTGGAACTTTTTCTTCACCAAAAAGTCAGTGTGTTTCCACTAAATGGACTGTATTTTCGACTCAGGCTTGCAGTGGCAAACTCATATTTAGGTCATTTGTAAAGATTTTATACACTAAAACACACTTTTCCATATACTTCTGCAACTTTCATATGTTTTATGCTTTTCAGCCACTAGAAATTTGATGAAATATCTCTGTTCAAGCCTGAAGCATTCTGTTTGATTTGCCAGCAATTTGAATTGTTTCAAAATGAATATTTTGGTTAGATTAAAATGAAATTTTCTATAAACCAATTCTTAAAAATGCAGTGTTACATTTAAAGAAAAAATTTTTGAAAAATATTACTTTAAATAAAAAAAAAATTCCCCTTATCAATTGAATGATCCTCGTAATATCAAAATGCTTGATATTTTTCTTAACATAGAAATACGACTTTACCATGATGAGAAATCTTTAACAATCCTAATGTATTCTATTATATTTGTGGTGGATACACTGTAAAACAAGGGAAAAACCTCTCTGATTTTCTGAAACATTGTATCTTGCTTATTTTAGAGGTGAGCATGGAGACCCAAATAAATCTTGGTCATTTCATTAGGTTAATAAAATCTGGAAAAGTCAAAAGATCTACCTGATGAATTTATACCTTAGATGCAAAGAATTTCTAAGAAAACCACCAGCAGAAGTACTGGTTTGAAAGATACTTGATAATATTCAAAATTAATATCAGTATACAATAATGACTGAGGACAGATTTCCAAAACATCGTGATTTTCGTGAGAATAAGGGAAGATATCCTATATTCATGTAAAGATGATGAAAGAAAAGTATCAAATTAGATGAAACAGACTCAGGAGAGCAGACTACTTTTGGGGCCTCTGATCTGATTGTTCATCTAAAAGAAAATCATACAGACAGTATTTTTCTATGTATTTACAGTTTCTATGTGATTTTTTAGGTAGGCTGTGACAGACAATAAAGCTTTGAATTTTTTTCTTTTTTAATAAGCCTCTAAAACTTTATGATAAAAAATGTATATCAAATTAATTCTAGTATTAAATATTTGTATGTAGAAAATGACAGCTGCTTTGAAAGCTGAGTGAGATGAATTCTCAAATTGAGGAAAGGACATATGTTACCGAAAATATTAGAACCAATGTCACAAAACTGATACTATATTTGGAATCGTAGCCATCATGACATTGGCAAGAGAATTTGTACTGACCAATGGTATCAATAATTCAGTGAAAACCCCCAAAAAATGCCATTGGTTGTAATTGATTGATTTTGATTGATTGATTATATATTATTGATTTTGATTGTTTGAATTTGATTGGTTGGTTTTTAATTAGTGGATTTTGATTGGCTGATTTTGATAGATTGATTTTCATTGATGAATTTTGATTTGTGCATTTTGATTGATAGATGTTGGTTGATTGGTATTGATTGGTTTTGATTGATTGATTTTGATAAGATTCTAGAGTTTTTAAGATCTCCTATAGAATATCGTGACACAAAGATAAAATGAAAATATCAGAAAAATCAATCATTTTTTCTGGTTAGTTAATCAAATGAATACTATTAATCTCCAAGAATATTTTTCAAAGTTACTTCCAGTAAAAGAACTTTCACAAAAAGAACTTTCATTTTGTTTAAGAGAAAAGTTTTTTTTAAATAAACCATGATACACACACACACGCACACACACAAATAATTGTGACATGTTAAACATTAAAATTTTTGCGTGCCCTGCTGCACTTATTCACCCCACTTGTATATAAGTGGGATTAAAAATTCACTTTCGTTAGTTTTACTATACTTATATATAAGTACAAGCACATGCTATTCTGTTTATCATTCATGGCATCTTGATTTTAAATAAAAGCCAGCCTTTATAAATATAAATTATCAATATCTTTCAACAGTGTTGAAATATCTATTGTTAGAGAAAACTAGGTTTATGATCTAGATAATGTTGTTTAATGAGTATTTTTCATATATTTACTTTCTTGCTTGAATTGTAATTGATACCACAGCCTCTTCAATTGCCAAAATCAAATTTTCTTTTCCATAAACTATAAATAAAAAAAACACAACTTGTTCTTATCATGGATCCTTAAAAGTTTATGAGTCAAGGGAAAATGGCAAGATCTTCGGTCAGACTCAAACTACTTTTAGCTTTGTATTCCATCTGGGAAAGGTTTCAAGTTAGAGTGATTGATTAGTTGGCTGGTGTAAGTGATCCCAAGATCCCTATCAGCCAATCAGAAGTAGATCTGATAGGATCTTCAGTTCTTTTGTTTGCGACTAATATATATAAAAAAAGTAATAAGTTACAGTTATTCATGTGTAAGTTGGGGAAGGGGTTGAACATTTTTTTCCAAAAAAAAAGTGAATGACTTTTGGAAAGGTTAAAGTGACTGAAGTAAAGTTCTGCCAAAAATGTTGAATTTGGAGGATAGCATGTATGTTTTATGGATCTGGATTAGTGAGATAATTTTCCGCAACCCCCTGAATTAAAAATTCATTGCTTGGTATGAAGACATCAGCAGAAGTTGGATCAGCTGACAACTCAGTAAATTTTGGAATAAAATTCAATATTATAAAAAAGGGAAGACAATATAGTTATTGCAACAAGTCAAACACTAGACAAGACGGAGAGAAGCCTATCACTTTTTCAAAATTCAATATTCATTTATTTGTTATATAAATAGATAATGTTCAAAAATAAAGAAGATATGAAACTTAACTTATTTCATATACACACACACACACACACATATATATATATATATATATATATATATATATATATATATATACACTTATCTATATATACTTACACACTCACACACATATATACATATAGGAGTGAATCTGAAAGAGAACAATACATCCTCAATTTAACAATATATTCATCTATCCACAAACACACTCATACACACACACATATGTACATATATATTAAATAATCCACAATCTGACTTCAGTAGTTTGATAAAATGAAAAAAAATTAGGGACTGAAATGAAAATCCTGTTAATTGATTCTATTAGTTTGTTCTCTTTTTCCCATTCCACTTAAACATTGTTTTATCATATGCTTCCAAAGGGCATTAGTCTAAAGTGAGTGCAACAGCACAAATGAAGTTCAAACTTACTTCAAGGCTGCCCCCCCCCGCAGCACTTTAGTCATTATACTATGGGGACTCTTCCATTAGTGAAGTAGTTAATAAACCGATTCTCAGACAAAAAGACAACAGCAATAAAACTAACAACCATGCCTTCATGTGTAGCACACACACACACACACACATATATATATATATATATATATATATGTGTGTGTGTGTGTCTGTGAGTCTGTGTATAGTATCGGCTATAAATAAGTACACCTTTGAACAAAAAGATACCATGATTTTATTATTACTTGAAGATATCTGTACAAATAAAATAGATATTATTAGGTATTATCTATTACAAGACGGTTGTGTAATCCTGTAAGTAAAAAATAAAACAATATTAACACATAAGAAGTGTATTTAATTTAGAAGGTCTACATAAGCCCATTTTTGGTAACATAGTTCCCATACAGTAGATTATGGTAATAAATAGTATCTAATGATATTTGTCTTCATCATATCAAGTTCAACAAGAAATAATTCTAAGGATGTACTTATTGATGGAGGATTATATATATATATATATATATATAAATAATTGTTAGGAAAAAAGTGTTCGCTAATGGTCCGGGAGACTGGTGTTCAATCCCAGGTTGAGTCATACCAAAGCTGCCTTGCTTAACACTCAGCATTATAAGGTATGGATCAAAGGTAAAATGGAGCAATCCAGGGAATGGAGTAGTGCCCTCCCTTACACCTCAGTGTGGTAGCTATTGAAAAGGGAGCTTTTGGGTCACCCTTGACTGAAGTTGCCTGCTTTACTTACTTACTTTATTCCTGGATGCATGAATTTAAAAAAAGGGTTTTAATCCATTAAAATATGATTCCTGAACATCTATGTATTTCTGTCATATCAAGGTTATTTATGCCTATTTCATAAAACTAAAGATTTTGATGTCAAGAAATCTTTAAATGCAGAGTATACTTTTCGTTTTGAACAGATTGTTTTTTGGCATTAAAAAATGTCCACATGCTTGAAAAAAAATGGTAGTCATTGGGTGAGATATCAGGAGAATATGGAAGATGCATCAGAATCTCAATTCCCAAGTCAGTGACCTTCAGAAATGTCATTCTCTTAATAAGTGTCTGAGAATTGTCATGTAGCAAAATTATGATTAAGTTTGAACCTTTTTCAGAAAAGTAAATGCATCTTTTCATTTTTCACATTCATGATTAGGGGCATAAAACCTCCAAAATCAAATTTTAAAAGATATTAAAAATTAACAAAAGGACACTTTAATCATTAGCAATGTAAAATTTTTGCTATCAAAATAATGTTTGAACAGAATTTAAACAGTTTATTCTAAAATTGGATATTATTTTCCAAACAATATAAGTTAGTTCTGAAAAAATTAATTTTTGGAGGCTCTTATGGTGTAATAGTTATCATTCTAGGCAGTGGACCTGGCAAATCAATTTCAAATCCTGAACAAGGCTATTTGCATTTCACATTGCACAAATACTCTTGGGAAAGGTATAAATCCGACTATTCTCCCTCTATCTATGGGTAAATAGAAGAGCAGACTGGGCTATTTAATCTCTTTAGTCACTTAACTTTGCTTAAAAGTTAACTTTGTGTTGCATCATGCACATGTAGAGGGGTTGGGTAAATATGTATATATATATATATAAGTTGGCTACTCAATTAGATAGATAGATAGATATACAAAATGACTGAATTTCATATGTCTTTATTATAAACAATCTTTGCTTGTCATCAGAAATGTGAATATATCTTAGCTTTTAGTCTACTTTTCTCTTATCCACATCATTTACTTGTATGTTGCTGCTGTTTCTATTTGTTGATGTTTACCTGCATTAAGTTTTAGTGAATTCTGAGTGAGTAATGATCCTTTTATGCATTTAGACGCCATAAGTTTGTTTTTTCAAGTTTTGCTTTTACATTTTCCTCAGTAGTTTAAATATCAATATGTAAATAGTTTCTGTAATCAATATTTTTTGTTGATATTGATTTTTCCAAGAATTTCATTTTTTCTTTAGTGTATCATTAAAAGAGTTTGGTTGTTGCCCTATTTTATGGCTACATGATCAACCTGTCATGGGTGAAAGTGGCAGTTGTCTTAATGTATTCTAATAAGGTTAGAAACTCTCACTGGGCTATTTAAATTGGTAAATTGAATTGGTGGTTGTCTTGTTGCTGTCTTTGCCAGTGTCAAATGGATAGCCTAGCGGGTTTTGCACCAATATGCGATCTCTTTGTGTTATTGGACAGTGAAGACATGAATGCTTGCTTGTGTGTTGCATATCATTCAACCATTTCTTATAGACTTACTTTCTATTAGGTAAAGGAAGAGAAGATCGAAGAGAGACATTGATAAGGACATGTACATCTATCTAAAGAGTTTACTTGGCTAAGCCATGAAAAGAAATTGGTCAAAGAGAGAAACCATTTAAATGTATTTTAGTGGTATCCAGGCATATATAGAGGAGAGGGTCATGTGTAGAGATGATCAGTAGGTTTGGTGGGTAACAATTTTCAGTGCATAAAATGAAATTGGTTGACTAAGTGCAAATTCTTGCTGCCGTTACTTCTAATCACATTTGTTGCATTTTCTGCTAAGAATTGTGGTGAACACCAGGTAACTGGTAATTGTGTCATGATATGAAAGAAACAAGTGACAGTAAGTCTTCTAAACTATAGCAGACCTGTTATTATTTTTAGGGGTCAGTGGTAGTTACTGATTTTAGGGACCAGTTGTGGGTACAGATTGTGGGTCTTCTGGCCCTTTGTTTGGATCAGAGAAAATTATTGTTAATAACTAATTCTGACAATAAACAGAATGTCCCTTGTCAGTGCACCCATTTCAAAGCAACACATGTCTCATCTACCTTTTCAGCCAGTCTATGAATCATTGTCTCTCTCTCTCTCTCTCTCTCTCTCTCTCTCAAGCATGAGGGGTCTATTATTTATCCCTACTCAGTTTCCAGTACAGAGCATTCTATTTACACTACAATTCCTCTACCTGCACCTAATGTCATTAGGGTCATTTCCAGGTTATTACACCTTCTTTCAGTTGAGAGCTTGGCACTGGTATGACACAATATTTGATGGTGAAGATAGCAACGAGAGACCAGTAATTCTTTGTTGATGTTAATTCAATAGAACATTGTACTGAATGTCACAGGGTACTTGGAAATATAATCACTGACATGCACTTGTTGATAAAAGGAGAAATTCTTCTTTTGTATAGATACCATATAACCCAATAGCAACTGTTACATGATAATTATCAAGAAGCTCACCTTTTGCTAAAACGAAATTCTGGCCCAGTATCCTCTGCCCCACAGCAGTGGGGTGTGGGCAACAAAATAATCTATGTATATTTATATACATGTATATATATATATGTAACCACATATATTAAGGTAAGTAAAATGTTTTGCAATTAGGTCCAAGGCATTTGTCTTTGTATTTCTGCCAGAGTGTGGCAAATTCATTGCAAATTAGTGCTAAATTAGCTTCTAACAGTGCAACACAATGGCCTCTACTTTGAATGCTTGGCTGCTTTTGTTATAAATTGAAGAATAAAGCAAATAAGTTATCAAAATATTGCAAAATTTCTTTCTCATATCATTTATAACATCATCTCACACATACTGACAGAGACACACAGACAGAGACACACAGACATGCACACACATATACCTTTATATATATATATATATGTGTGTGTGTGTGTGTGTGTGTGTGTGTGTGTGTGTGTGTGTATGTGGTTGGGCTGCAGTCTTTCATTCAAGCATGTTTGATTAAATAATCAAGACACATTTTGTCTTTATAATTTTATTAAGATCCTTTCAAGTTTCCTGATAAGTGTCTTGGTTTCAGGTTGGAAATGGTTGATGAATTTGCCAAAATTGTCTCGAGTGTGCCTTCCCACAAATACATACTCATCTATGTACAGAACATTGTACAACTTAAACAAAGTAGTCGTCATAATGCTCTTAACAGTCATTATTCAAACAGGAAACCAGGCTATACAGTTTCAAGTTGTTTACATATTACATGATGAAGATATTCCTTTAGATATACACAGAGTTACTTGATAAAACCACAATTTCATGAGTTTAAAACACAATACTACAACATGTTACAATCTTGATGATAACAAAATGTTGGTTAAAAGAGATTTTTATACAGCCTTCATCTACATTTGCAGCATCTTACTTTCTGGCTGTAACAATTTGATAAAACACTGAAAAAACATGTCTACAATATATATATATATATATATATATATATATATATATATATATAACTGCAGAGTACCCATGAAAAATTAAAAGATTACTTATGTTGGATTTGGCATTTCTGCCTCAGATAAGAATATAATATCAGAGTGCATTCTAGGAAAAGTGTTAAATGCACAAAAATCTGTATGGATATACATTGCATTTATACACATACACACATGCACACACAAACACGAGTAGACACACACACACACACACACACACACACACACACACACACACACACACACACACACACACACATATGTATGTATTTACCCATAAGTGAATATATGAGTAGTAAGATATTCATAATATATGTATCTATTTTATTTTCTCATTAGAAATCAATCTATCTATGTATCTATTTTATTTTCTTTGATGTGTTATTAAGGTATGTTCAAAACTAATGAACACAATACTAAATTGAACAGTTTATCTTTTTGCCTGAAAAGAATTCATAAGACTTGCAATTGAATATTTTATAAACTTTTCACCAACCTGAGTCAGAGAACCTTGTTTCTTCTTGAAAATGAAGAGGATTCCAGAGAATGCTGTTTTTTTGATCTGCTTCCTGTTCCCCAAATAAGAAGGTTTGTAATCCTGCAAAAGAGAAAGAAATGAAATGTTTATTTTGCAGGTTGAAATATCACCCCTCTTTTTGTAAATATCCATAAACTGGAAATTTCATTAAAAAAATTTTCTTTAAGTATTGTACAACATTTCTTTTTGACTTTATAAAATGAAGATAGAACAAATCCTGGAAACAACACCCCACAAAAAGAGCTGTATGGCCACCTATCCATCATCTCACAAATCAAGTATGACAAGCAAAGCATACTAAGGATTGTTGGAGAAGGAAGGATGAATATATAAACAACATTCTCCAGTAAACTCCCACACCTGGACATACAAATGCTGGCCTATCAACAAAGACTTAGATACATCAGCTCTGTGCAGACACTGGATACAGTCTAGAGGACTGGCAAGGAGTGTCTAATGATAGGGATAAACTGAGAGAGAGTCAAAGGACTCCATGCAATCAGCACAATTTGATGATGATGATGATGATGATGATGATGATGATGATGATGATGATGATGATATATAAGCATACCTATAATACATCTATGTCAAAATGAGCCATATTATCTATCTATGAGAGTTGCCTGAAAAGTACATAAGCTGTGCAAGATGCTCTCATGAAATGTAACCAAATGAGATTAGTTTTTCAATATACCCCCCACAGTAGTCCACCCACTTCTTCCATCAGTATTATAGTTCTTGGATCCCATTGGTCAAAAAAGTCATCAACAGCAAATATGATGTCATCATATGAACTTTTCAGGCAATGAACTTTTCAGCTGACACCCTTATATATATATATATATATATATATATATATATATATATATATATATATATATATATAAGAAAACATATAACATAAAAGTAAAAATCAATCTATCAATCTCCCTCCCTCTCTCTCTCTCTCTCTCTCTCTCTCTCTCTCTCTATCTATCTATCTATCTATATTCTGTTTCTCATCAGGTATTTCACTACTGAGTCATCAGAGAAGCATGTTTTTTTTTCAGCTTATATATTCCATGTCTTCTTTGACTTATTTTCTTTTACAGAAAATAGTTCTGTATGCATGTATATGTAGTCTAGTAAATATGAGTGTACAATCATTGTAAGTTAATCTGAGTTTGTTGAAAATTATTCATGTATTGTTTGATCAATATTCATGGCTCAAATATCTTCAAACATCAAATGCACAAAAAAATTGCCATTTGCAGAAATCAAGCCCAACATTTGTCAAAATCAGCCACATCCAGTTTATTGATGTTTTTGAAACTAATTATGATTTATAATCTGTGCAAAGATGATGCATTCATTTGCAATAATAGATATTCATACCACGTGGCTATTTCATATTTTAGAGAAAATAAATGTACTCATCTGCTAGTGGACAATTAAAAAAATCATGTTTATCTGGGAGGGCCTTTTTGTCATATTACATTGAAAACTGGATTTGAATACTAACTGGTAGAACCAGACAAAAACATGATCATATCTGCTGCTATATTAGCCACAATACTTATTACTTATTTCTCCAAATGCAAGTAGATTTTTCTAAGTTCCATCGATCTATTGACCAGACAGTGTATCAATTCACTCCTTATCAAATCAATACATAAAACTAATACTTATGAAATATCTTAATGACCAGTAGGATTTTTAACAACACAAGAATCATTCACGTTTTGCATTATATCATATTTTATTTTATTCTTTCCAAGAAATGCTTTCTCTGTCATTCAATGGCCGATTCTTTAAGGATATTAGTGCTGATGCTTTGTGGCAGTTTCTTCAGTTTCAAGATTAGGTGGTGCATTTCCATGATTGGCTTAAGAAATTTCAGAAACAGATTTTTCTGTTTTCTTTTCATTGGACTTAAAATCATGGTTTTCCTTCTCCTGGATTAGTGGTCAGACTCATCTCTCATATTCTTGTCTCTTGTTGTTTTGATCAAAGTTTCTGTGTTTCATAAGATAAAAACATTCTTCCTATTCACTGATTTTTTTGACAATTGTAAATATTTTTTATGACAGACAAGAGTCCATATTTATGAGATAAGCAACCATAAAATCCTTAAAATGATTTTTGTCTAACATTCCCATCAATCTTCAAGCTTATGCATTTTCATTAGAAAGTGTCTTGATTGTGATTACATACCAATATGTATCACTGGTATATATACATAAACAGTCTGAGATAGACAGATGGGCATATAGATTATAAATATATATATATATATATATATATATATTGAGAGAGAGAGAGAGAGAGAGAGAGAGAGAGAGAGAGAGAGAAAGAGAGAGAGAGAGAGAGAGAGAGAGTAACAGACAGACTGACAGAAAGACAGAGAGATGCATGGAGAGATAGATGAACAGATTCAGATTGATAGATCAACCTCTGGTTTTTTTCTCTTTCTCAACCAAAGTCCCATTAACTAAATTCTTACTTTGTCTATTTTGATAGCATTAATCACAGCAACTTTTAGTAATATTTACTTTCCTTTAACAAAAGACATATTTTTTAAAATTAACTGATTACCAATATCTGGCAAGTCAATCTTTGCAGATCAATAAAATTGTTTGATATTTTTTTTTTATGTATAGACATTCAGATGTATATATTCCGAGTTCTTGAAGCATTTTAATAATTATAGTTATAACCCTTCTCCTTGGATTTTAGCAATAAGATAAAAATAAAATAAAAGCCTTTAATTCCTGTATGAATATCTGACATGTTCTCAGTAATGAATATGATTGCCAAAGAAAACATTACAATTGGTGCTTTTGGCCACTAATTAATTTCATCCCAACCTGATTAGGATGGAGAGTATGAAGATAATTGTTCTACCCTTCCTTATTCCTATGGAAAATGCAAAATAAACCCAACTCTTTTATTTCCTGTCTTTCAGATCAGAAGCAGCAAGAGAATCTGACAGAGGTTATGCTTCCTGCCCAGTTTTACCATAAACCTGGGGCTCTCAAAGAAGAGTCAGATAATGAATAACTTTTCAAACAATTTTTTTTCTTAAAAATAAGAAGGTCAAGTGGAAAAAGTAAGGAATAGAGAAGGTTAAATTAACAATCTGGAAAATATTAAAAAGAAGCTTGATCAGAAAATAATGGAAGAGAGACTTTTGAATAAAAGATTTGATATTTGTTTATTGAAGAATCTTGATGAATAATATTGATTTAGATCTTGAAAAAAACAAACTTTTTTTTCTTTTGAATTAGTACAAGCCACTTTACCAACTGAGCTACAAAGAACCACTTGTTTGGAGAAGACCAAATCAAATTTATCAATTTATCCCTTATTCTTTTTCATTACCATATTTATCACTGTTCTCTATGTTAATTGTATTAATGACATCTTTTTTTGATTTTGATTTTTTGATAAAGCATTGTCAAGTCTTATTATTTTACACTTGAGAGTTTTTTATTCACATAGTAAAGGGAGCTTTTCTCTGGGATCTAAGCCTAGTCTGTCCTAATATTTATTCATAACCAGGGAGAGAAGAAATGGATTCATACCTTTCCCAAGAGCATTAGTACAAAGTGAAAAACAAACAGCCCTTCCCAGGTTTGATGTTGGTTCATTATTGTTATGGTGCCTATCTACATGGTAATGGACAATTCCTCCTCAATATATACTGACTCTACTTGACACTCAGGGAGATAACCTCCAAGCTGAGTGGAGTGTATGCACTACTCTCTGGGAGGCGCTGGGCTGGGACACACTTCGGTCGGCCGTGTTTTATCGGTGTGTGGATCTGGTCAGGTGTGTCCTGGTTCCAGTGGCAGTTGGTCGAGGTTTGCTTTGACTGGCATCCTCGAGCCTCAGGGGGCCGTCCCCCAGGCTCTAACCCTCCTTGGAGGGGTTAGGTTCATGGCCTGGCACCTGAGATGCCCCTTTTTAGGGGAATGCCAACGGGGCCTGAGGCATTTTGGGAATGTCGGGCATGTCTGGCCAACAGCCCTGCGACCGGACCCACTGAAAAAAAGGCCTTGTGCTATACTCGTCCAGTTGGTGGGATGGAAGACAAATACTGATAACCTCCAAGCTGCCTAAGTGTACTGAGAGAACATTTCTAACTGTTGTATAACACCTGTATTCAGTATATTTGTTCTGTTATTGTAATATATTTGTTTCAACCTATTTCTCTTGTCTGTGTGTCTTCATTTTGACCCCTAAACACCACAACAATTATGTATGATGATAAATATTTTGCCATGTGCTCTCCATCCAAAATTCTTGTTCATCACAAAATGACAATTAGTATGTATAAGTTGCATTGAACTGACATATTTGTTTTGCTGCACTTTCACCATTTAACTTAGATTACTTGTTTGGTACCAGATTCCAGAGGAAACCTTTAGAGGGCTTGTAGAATCTTGGTAAGTGCCATTTTGTAGACATATAGAAAACCATTATCTAGTAGGCAGCTTAATGTTTAGCTAATCAGAATAATGTAGAGAAATTCTTGTCAGCTCATCTTGCACAAAATTTGTAAGTTAGACAAATTCGATCTTCCATAGATTCTCCATTCCTATAGCCATTTGCCAGCCAAAGATAAGTTTTATAAATACCCAGCAGCATATATCAACCCTTTTGGTGTTGAGAGTAACTTGAATTGCTAATTCATGAGGTCAAGAAACAACTTAGGTCCACCTTACAAAAACAGTTTATTACTTCTGATACGTTAGTAAAAAAAGTCGTTTTTAGAAGTATCAGTGAATAGAAATTTCTCTTATGAACAGATATGTGTGAAGTACCCACCACCCATCCATTGCACAAAATCTAAATTCTTCTCTCTTCAACATTTTAATTGCTTTTCAGAATGTTTTGTAGTATTGTAGTTGTGAAACTCTGATAATTTTTTTTATTTGTAAACTTTCTTATTTAAAGGTCAAAAGAGAATTCTAGCCATAAAATTTGTTGCCAAACTCCCTGAACCAAAAAGGTAAAATGAATTTTTTAAAGTATAAATGATTTTTAGTTAAAACTTTTTCAACTTTTAACAAATTCTTAGAACCATTTAATTTAATTATCTAAAGATTAGTTTGTTAATAACTTCTAATTAAACTGAAAATTCCGTTGCAGTATTTTGTTATTAATAACTGACTGTTTAGTATTTCCTTGAGAGGAAGAAAGTTCTCCATCCACAAATTCACTGTACAAATTGATTATTAACTTGATAGAGTTTCTCATTAACTCAGACAAATGTCTATCATATGAATTGCCATTTTGCTTCTGGCAAGTCACATTATTTCTTTCTATGTTGTCACATGAGTAAGTTTAAGACCAGTGATTTCAACCCTAGCAACAGATTTCAATAATGGTCTGACTCACTCACTTTGGAAACTGCGAAACTTCTGGGAGAATTTTTTCCATTATGGGTTAATATACATTCTGGATGTTTTAATCTTTCTATTTTGTTTTAAACAAACAGGTATTATAAATTTAATATATTTTTAGCTTTTCATTCATTTTTAAAATTCAAGACACTTCCTGATTGGTTATAAGCCAAGCTTTATTCTTTCTTGTTTTTTAGTTTTAATTTTGAAATTAAAGTTTATGTCAATAAAATACACTGGTGAATATTTAAAAAAATCTCTCATCAACATTTGTGCTGTTAACAGAATACTTAAGCACTGGTATACCTACATTGGGGAGAGGGAAGCAGAAGTTAGAATTGTTATTAGAGGGTCCACGACTTTAACAACCTTTTTATTTTCAAGTATTATTTTGTATCCCATTAGACTATATTATTAATATCATTTTCAAAAACCTCTTTCTCATACAGTAGACCAAAACTTTTAAAGTAATGTTGAGTAAAATAACTTCTGTAATCTCTCCATGATTAAGGGCCCTGTAACTTAAGATTCTTCATAGATCCACCCCTGTCCTTAAATAGTATTTACAGCTTCTCTGTTCAGTTATTTTTATAAAAATGAATGGCCTCTTTTATGCATCTATAACACAATTGTTCATCTAATTATTCTTTAAGTAGAGAGCACTTTGTTAAGAACTTGACAGCAATGCTAAGATTACTTTAAATTTATTACTGATAATAGTGATTTATCTATTTGTTGATTATCGAGAAAAAAAAGTTTTAGCTTTTATAGAGACAGCATTCTTATGTTTCAAAGACACCCACTGTCCATTCTTAAAATCACTAAAATATATTTCAAATCTTTTCTCATTGCCAAAGATCAATTTTTCCTCAATGCATCAATTTTTGATTGGAAATCAATTTCACTCTGTGAACACTTTAGATTAAAAACCAAATTTCATTTCATCATATTGTTTTTTTCTGTTTTTGTTTTTTAATCTTTGCAAATCATTTTTGCTTTGATCAAATCTGCTGATCAATTCTTTTCAAATGGCTAAAATCATTTTATTGAAAAGGGGACAAAATTGCTCAATAATTTCACCCATTGAGACCTTTGTCAATTTAGTTGAAAAGAAATGTTATCAATGCCTTTATGCAATGACTTCTCTTCAAAGAGAAGGAAGTTACACTTTTTGCTGCTATCAATAGTTGAATAGTTCACCGCTTAAAATAAAAACAGCAACAAAAAAACCCCCCCAAAAAAACCGATTGAAATATCAAATTAAAAAAATTTTCTGAAGCTGATGGAGGCGTTACTGTGAGTGAACAACTCATCAGAAAGTCTTCCTCTGATCCTCTCTTTGTTGATATAACATAATTCAAACGCAGAGAACTGAATGCATGGCCCAGGCAAATACTGTTCGATTCACAGACTGTTAAAATGACTTAGAAATTTAATAAAGAGGAAACAAAAAATTCCAAAAATATATTCCATGATTATTTTTATGTTTTCTGAACTGCCTCTTTATTAGAAGAGTTCAATAAAGATTCATTTTTTAAACTAAAGAATTATGATGTATAAGTAACACATGAGTAACGCATTAATATCTATGACCCATATTTTTATATAATTTATTTATGTATCTAAGTTCATTGTTACATAAAGTTCTCTCTATTGTTATAAGGTTATACTATTAATTGTTTTTGAATAGAAATAGAATTTCTTATCAATGATGTTTCATGAATTTATTATCTTTTATATGAAGTCAGTGATGATTCAAACTTTTTATGATTTGCTTGATTTAAATTAATCAACTGAATTCATTAAAATCTCTGTGATGAGGGATTATATTTATTCTTGATGAACTCAGATTAGTGTCTCTATCATCCATTGATAAAATAAGCTGTGCACGAAAAGTATTGAGATTGAAGCTTTACATCAATTCATGTACACACACACACACACACACACACACACACACACACACACACACACACACACACACACACACACACACACACACACAATTATACATTGCCCAGTCAGCTGGGGCTGTAGAATACACTGACTGCACCTCTGCAGAGGGGTAAGACCCCCCCCCAAACAAGTGTCCTGGATATGACACTAAACAATCTGATGGTAAAGTTCCAGCAGTGCTGGAGCTTTGGGGAATACAGAGTGCCCCTTTATTGCCATTGCTCCCAGGTCCATTCTGGTCCGGAGTGGTAGCACCTGATAGGGCCCTATCTATGGGTTAAATAGAACTAACAGCATACTAATGCTAAACTGAATTGTTTGAATAAACTGAATAGCTTGAAATAAAAATGTTTTTGACAATTAAACCGTACTTACATTTAAACTTTGTGCTGATGCTTAACTGAATAATTTGAAATAGAACTGTTTTTTGACATTAAAACTGTATTTACACTTAACTGAATTGTTACATATAACTGCTTGAATAGTTTGAAATAAATGTTTTTGACCATTAAACTGTGTACTTATGCTAAACTGAATTGTTTTAAAAGAATAGATTATTTACATAAAAATTGATTTGGCGTTAAATAACCTACAAAGGTTGATATGCCATAAAACCCAATAAACCAAACCAACCAATTATACATGCACAAGCACACACACACATATACATAAATGTACGATAAAAAATGTGAAGACTAAAACGTTATATTTTATTTTAAAACTCAAATGAAGTCATGTGCATAACTGAATGACTTATGTATTAAAGTGATGATGTCTAGATGTCTAGATTACTGACAAGAAATTATAAAATAAAGTGGTGATACCTTATTGTCTAATCAGTAGTCTAAACAAATCACTGTCAATCTGAAAAAATTATGAAGCTAGTCTCAGTCCTTTTTTTATGCCTAGACATCATCCATTTATTACATAACTCCTTCAGCTGCACCACATCTTCATTAAAGTTTTGAAATTTTTTTAAAATGCCTGTTTTAGTCTTGATATTTTTTATCATACATTATAGATATATATGCATGTGTATGTGTGCATGTGTGTGTGTGTGTGTGTGTGTGAGAGTGCTTTATGTGTGTGTGTGTGTGTGTGTGTGTGTGTCTGTCTGTCTGTCTGTCTGCATGTATGTGTGTGTGTGTGTATGTGTGTGTCTGCATGTGTACATGTGTGTACATGTATTAATGCATAAATGGAAATGAAGTTTTGTTGATATAAAAACAGCAAAAAATGTTATATACAGACATGTTCATAGACATATGTGGAGGAGTAATATTTTACATATGTATGGATAGATATACACAAAGAATAGCCTTTCACAATGTTACAGGAGTTAGATACTTTGCAGAACTAATTTCAAACATTAAAAATGTTCAAGATTCACTTACTATGTAAGAATCTATAACAACACTCCCCTCCTCAATACACAAAAAATACCTTAATTGCTAGAATTGTCACTGAGGATTGGAATCAAAATTCCTTTACAAATTTAAAATTTTTCATGGATTTGAAAACAAATGTCTTAACAGAGGAAGATAATCTCCAAATTTAAAGATTTTAACCTTATTGTAATTCCTTACTTAAAATCTTTCAAGATTGTTTTTTTTTTATCAACCAGTCAAGGGTTATTTTATGCCTTGAGGTTGGGGAACTGCATTCATATTTCCATTTTTTTGTGTAGTTGTTTTGTAAAAGGATATCTATTTTTGCATATGGTCCAACTGAATACATATAATTATCAAACAGATTTGACCTATAGATCGGACTCTAACAGGTACAACCACTCCAAGACTGAGTGGACCTGGGAATAATGGCAATGAAGAATTACTCTGTATTCCCTAGATCTCCAAAACTGGGGCAGTACCATCAAATGCAGCAAAGTGTCATAGCCAGGACACCCTGCATTTTTTGTCAGCGGTCCTATTCCTCCACTGGGGATATATTCTGCATATTCTAAGCTTTGATAGCACTAGTTGTACCAAGAGAACTATTAAAACATTACATGTTTACTTCTGATGTGTTCCCAAAAAGGCAGCTTTCTATTTCCACCAGTCACGAGGGAAAAACCATAATTTTGAATGCAAGTTTTCCAGACAATCGAGGAAACCACATGCATAATCAATGCAACACATTCTTCTATCCTACACTAATCTAAATTAGATCCATTTGTTATTCATTAAGTTAACCCAGTTGAATTTTTCTGGTTCACTAAACATCTTTATCAATGTTTTAATTCTGCAAATTGGATGATATTTCAAGTCAGGAAACATTTGATAAATGAGTGAAAGTAAAGAAATGATATTTTTCTTTTACTTAACTGTTATGGGATTGAAGTAAATAAAACAAATTTCATTTTTGAAGCAGACATTCCCAGTAAATGAGATTTATGGAAGACAATGTTTGGGACATTTATCAAAATTGTAATTAATTATCCTGGGAAAATCATTTAACATTCTTTAAAACTGCCAATCAAAAAATTAAATGATATAACATTTTTTCATAATTTTGGAAGAATAAAAAGTGAAAACATTTGTTGATTTCATTCTTAGCTTATTGCATATGAGACTTTACATAAAGACCACCTTAGTCAATCATTAGTTTAATGTCGAGACACATCCTATTTAAATAATTTATAAGTAACAACAAACAAATAAGTAAGTAAGGAAGGGGATACTGTATAATTAGCATCGATTAATTATCTCCTAAATCAAATTTTGATTATCAGGATGTAGTATAAATGCAGATATCAGACTTTTATTAAGTTGAAAATTCTACTGGAATCATTTTACTTCTTTAGAGCCTTTTATTGGGATTTTACCAACAAAAATCTAGCAAAGATTTGCTATGTTTAAAAATCAGATCATTATTAAGACATAGCAACATTTTTCCTTTTTAGCATTAGTTTACTGAATATTTGGCATACTTAAGATATAAAAATTAACTGAATACTCTTTTTGAAAATAAATGGATGAATAAAAAAAAACTAGAATGCAATAAAATATTATGTTAGCTTAAATAATGATATATTATATAGCCTTTAAGTCTAAACATATGGGATAAAAAAACCTCAGAAAAAAAATCTATATTTCAAACTCTGGCAAAATGCATCTCTTGTTGAACAATGAGGGCCAGAATCTTTTATGCTAAAGTCAGCATTGTCAATGTGCAATAAATAGAGAAAATATCTTACTGCATGTCCTTTCCTTTATCCCTTATGGATGATCATAAAATTGTCTATTGTAATTAAGGATAGAATTGTGTCTTTTGCATGGATCAGTCATTAATTAAGCATAAATTAGTTTTGCACAGGGCCAAAAAATATTGGCCAATCAGTGATAGTTTAACTTATTAACGATGGTCTGATAACCTTGCTTGCTAATCATTACAACATGAGAGACATTCAATTTTTTATAGCAGGGTATTCTTATACAAAATGATAAAGGGATTGCTTTTGGACAGAGCTTATTTTAAACATATAAAGTGATTTATTTTGGTATATATATATATATATATATATATATATATATATATATATATATATATATATATATATGTGTGTGTGTGTGTGTGTGTGTGTGTGTTCTTGTCTATCTATCTATATATCGATATGTATATATATATATATCTGTGTGTGAGAAAAAATGGAAATAAAACTGATGGTATGTAAATATGAAATAAAAATCTATATATTTAGAGGATATATTTATTGATATATGAATAATATGCCATTGCTGAACATTCCATTTTTTTTAATAATCTTCAGGTGATATTAGTATGTGATGTTATGTCTCACTTAAAAAAGATTTTTTTTTAAATCTGGGGGGATGAAACATAACATCACATACTTACATTGCCCGGAAGATAGTTTAAAAAAAATATAAGATGAAATGCTAAATAATGGCATATTATTAATATATAAATGAATAGATACTCTGCATATATATATATATATATATATATCAAGGCGATCTTTCAATGTCGATTTTTGTCAACAGTAGACACCACTCTTATATATGAGCAGTTGTCATTTCTTGGCTAAACTATTTGATTTTGACCATTTACCTCTGAGGTTCCTCAGTCCAGCATCAGGAGAAGTGAACAATTTACCCAATTTGGGATTCATCCACTTTATTTCACATCCACTAAGCTGCATCTTATGATTTATTTTGCTACATGCTTGTATAACTTATATAACACTCACCTCCTCTAGAATCTGATATCTTGTGGAAGACCGGGGCAAGATGACAGAATGATTATAGAGACTGTATATTTGATTGTGTGGAAGTTTAACCTCCCCGGTTTGATCATAGTTCTTACTGTCATGGTTTCTGGTACAACTCGTGTAGGTTTTTGATAATCTGAGTTTTCCTTCTTAAACACTTCTGAAATCATGGATAAACCTATTGAAGAACTGATAAACTAGACTTCCAACTTCAGTAGTTTATGAAAGAAGAAATTAAAAGTAGGAAAACTGCAGGCCTTAGTGAAATACCTTCTGAAGAATCAAAGACAAGGAAATTTGATGAGATACTTCTCTGATTATACAATGCTGTTTATAAATAAAACACAATAAATAAATGGACAAAAGCCTATATATTCCTCCTCTTCCAAAAGAAAGGTAACCTCAGAATCAATAAGACCTATTGCTGCTGAAGTTTATAATGTCCTGCCTCTTAGTGATGTCCAATTTGAAGTATGAAAATTCTTTGGAATAATCCGAACAGTCTTTTGAGAAATTGATTCATAACTTATCAGATTCTGAATATTTATCCAATCATCAAAGGAGTATGTGGCAAAAATCTCAAGGCAACACTTTTGTTTATAGATTTCTCCATGATATATGATTTCATACTCAGAGGAAAGATGAAACAAATACTGCAAACATCTGGTCTACTCAAAGAAATTGTTACCGCCATAATGATGCTCTACAAAAATATGAAAGCAATGCTACAATTACCCAATAATGACACTGATTTCTTTTACATTGTTGCTCGATTCTTGCCAGGAGATACATAAGCACCATATTTATTAACAATCTGCCAAGAGTATATATTGTGAAGAACAACAGATCTAATGAAAGAAAATGTTTTGAAACAAAAAAGGTAAAACACATGATATTCTGCAGAAACAACCATGGATGCAAATGATCCAATCCTTTTCACAAATATAACTGCACAAACTGAATGTCTTTTGTAAAGCCAGTGGCATTGGCCTTTAAGTGAACTCATATAAAACTGAGTTCATGTGTTTCAAACAAGACTATGCCATCTCCAAATTAAATATCAAGTCTCTGAAATTAGGAGACCATTTCACATACCTCAGTAGCAATATCTCAATAGTGTTGACTACTATTGACACTATCAACCTTAAAGAAATCTACTCTCGGATGAAATAAAGCAGGAATTTTTTCAAGTTGTAGTCATGTCAGTACAATTGCATAGGCGCATCATCAGGAATTTAATGAAGCTCTTAGAGAAAAAGCTAGATGAGAACTATACAATAATGCTGCATACTGTTTTGAAGACATCCAGGAAGCAGCACCCCACAAAACTGCGGGTGTACAGCTACATCCCTCCCGTCTCAAACTCTCCAAGAAAGACGACCAAGTATTTTTGGATACTACTGGAGAGGCAGGGACAAATTCATATGTAAAGTTCTTTTGTCACCTATCACACATGGACACACTAGTTTTTACCCACAAGCAAAAACGTACATTCATCAGCTCTGTACTGGATGTTGTCTAGAGAACCTGCCTTCAGTGATGGATGATCAGGACAGATAGCAAGAGAGAATCAAGTCAATCTGTGCTATCAGCATAAAAACAATGATGATGATAATGATATTTATATATATTTCAACATCATCTACTTTATTAGTGCATAAATCTCTTTCTACTTTTAAACGTTATACTCTCCCTGATATATATATATATATATATATATATATATAACTCCATACACAGAGGAAAGAGGGAGCAAATACTACTTGCCTACTGACTACCCAAAGAAACCGTTACAGCCATAATGATGCTAAATAGAAACACAAAAGTAAAAGTCCGCTCCCCGGACAGAGACACAGACTACTTCAACATTGTAGCAGGTGTACTGCAAGGAGACACATTAGCTACATACCTCTTTATCATCTGTCTAGACTACGGGCTTAAAACATCTATTGATAAAATGAAAGACAATGGTTTCAAGTTGACAAAGGAAAGAAGCAGAAGATACCCCGCACCAACAATTATGCGGACTATGCTGATGACATAGCACTTCTGGCAAATACACCTATTCAAGCCAAAACCCTGCTACATAGTCTGGAATGAGCAGCTACTGGTATAGACCGCCATGTAAATGCAGACAAGAAGGAATACAAGTGCTTTAATCAAAATGGTGACACCTCCACACTAAATGGTAGCTCTCTGAAACTAGTAGACAAGTTCACCTACCTAGGAAGCAGTGTCTCATCGACCGAGACAGACATCAACATGCAACTAGCAAAGACATGGACAGCTATCGATAGACTATTGGTCATATGGAAGTCAGACCTGACCGATAAAATGAAATGCAGTTTTTTCCAAGCTGCAGTCGTACTGATACTGCTGTATGGATGCACAACATAGATACAAGGAGAAAAAGCTTGACGGCAATTACACAAGAATGCTGCAAGCAATATTAAACAAGTCCTGGAGGCAGCACCCCATAAAGCAGCAGCTGTACGGCAACTTACCACCCATCACAAAAACTATCAAAGTTAGATAAACCAGACATGAGGGACACTGCTGGAGAAGTAGGGACAAACTCATAAGTGACATAGTCCTGTGGACTCCTACACATAGATGAGCAAAGGAAGGACAACCATCTAGAACCTATATACAACAGCTCTGTGCCGATACGGGATGTAGCCTTGAAGACCTACTGGAAGTGATGAATGATAGAGAGGGGTTGTGGGAGAGGATCAGGGAGATCGGCGTTGGTGGCGCGACATGATGATGATATATTCAAATGGATAAATTTTAACTGGCTGGGATTGAGAGATAGACAGAAATGATTTGAGATAGATTGATAAATAGATATCTTTTTTATGATTATGAATATTTTAGTATATGATAAGATTGAATCTCATATGTATCTATCTAAATTTTCAATCAAAATGCACTCATTTATTGAGAAGGAACTATTAATATAGATATATTAAACTGTTCTAATCACAAGAACTACTGCACCTGTTTTATTGGTGATATCACATATCACATACTCATAGGAATGACAAAACACCTTTTAACTAGCCTTAATGGGTGAATTTAGTTTTTAAGTATCTGTTGAGGAAGAGTCATGCAACCTGCTCCAACCAAAGTATTCACATACCCGTGGGATAATATTGATCTTAAGGTAGATCAGCAGACTGGGTATAGAGAACTGGATGGATAGAGGAATTGACTTAAATTTGAAATTTCTATGAGTGTAATCAACACTGTCAAATCATAGATTACAAAGTTGCCAGAGAAAAAGCCAACACTTGATGTATGGAGGTGGGTTGGGGAAACAAGACTGAAAATTGTTGTAATGGAATTTAGACGGTGTACTGCATCTTGAATTTTTTAAAGAAATTTCAGAAGAATAAAACTAATGAGCTTAAATTGAATCTTAAAATGTCATTTTAGATTTTTCAAAAAACTGAATCAAATTTTTTAAGCAGCATTCAAGATAGGAATTCATTTTTATTGATGAATTAATGAAAGCCAGAAAAAAGCACGGAAGACACTGGATAAATTATTAGTTCAGGTATTATTAGACATTTGCTAATCATTACCAAATGTGTGGCTGTTATGTGCTGTAGATGACCCATATAAAATACATTACTCACAAGTTTCTCTATCATAGTTTGAATGAAAGTGGCTGCTTTAGTTAAAAAGAAAATCAGAAAAAGAGTATGGACAAGAATATTTGAGACCCATCTGCCCCCCCCCTCCACAAAAAATATCAGTTAATTGGTTCTTGGAAGAATTGAGTAAAGAAATCATTTTTTTTTTCAGTTTTCATCTATTTGATCTAACTCTAAATTTTGGAGGGGAAGGTAGAACTTTGTGAAGAAAGGAAGGGGATCTTGAGAGGAAAGAAAGAGGATCTTGCTTATATGAAGGGAACAATTTGGGTTTTTTAGTAAAATATAATGAATATTCAAGGAAAGATTTAAAAAAACAATTTTTACTCAATAAAAACATCCATTCGAGAAAGATTTTTGTAATAGCAATGGATGTTTGAATAGAAAGATGTTTCAAGGTGAAGGTTCAATGTTATGTGAGCAAAACTGTAGGAAATTATTGAGCTGAAAATGTAATATCATTCACAAGAAAAGGCACGCATTGCATTAATAGACAAACAAATTTATAGAAATAAAAAGAAGTTTCAGGAAAATTTGAGCAAAAATCTTTTTAGATGAAGTATTCATGACTTATTATCATGTTGATGAAAATAAAAGTGGGAGAAGAAAAACACAGTGTAGAAAGTATGGTGTTCGTTCATGTGCGTTGGTTAATGTGATATCAATTCAACCGTGACTGTTCATTGCAGGGTTTGAAAAGCATTGCTAAATACAATTGAATTCGTTAGAATCTGAATACCTTGGAAAGTCAAAGGTTTGTTGACAGCATTTGCTCATGAATACTCATAGAGGCGTGAATATTTGTAAATCTATTCATTCACATGCTGGCGTGTGGCTCAGTAGATAGTTGAATTATTTCCAGATATCTTTATTCTTTGCCACTGGCCTGACCCTGTTTGAACCCTTGTGTCATTTTAGCTTGAACTTTCTTCAGCAGACATGGGTAGGTGGCAATATTGAATATTGTTAATAGCTTCTATGAGGGGTGAGTAACTACTCCAAGTGAAAAAGTAACATTATATTGTCAGGTTCTGCACAAGTTTATCTGTGCTTGGTAGACAGATGTTTTATTGTAATTATCAAATTTGTGAGACAAATTCATCTCTTCTTTCATTAAACTCTCTTTCCTGTAAAAGATGGGGCAGAAAGAGAAATGATACAATTGAACTTATGTTTTCTGTCTTCTTATAATCAATGGAAGATCGAAAATAAATCATAAGTGAACAATAGATTAAGATGCACAGGAAACAATGCGAGGGTCAAGCAGAAAAGTAAAGCGAATTGAAAGTCAATACATCTCATCATGATTAATTCTCGTTAATTTTAACAAAGAAAAACTTGCTGCTTTCTTTTTTCTGAAAATAACAAAAAGTCATTATAATGACTTATTTTGAAATGAGAGAATTATGTAAAACATGCAAATAAATTCAGAAAAAAAGTCAGATATGCAAATTTAGGTATTTTGTCCTATTTATAAAAAACCATAAAAATGATTTTGAAGAATTCAGTATTTTGAAGCTTGAACTTTGTTGTATATATATTTTATTGATTTAAAAGTTAGAATATCGACTTGTTATTCAAAATATCAGCCAATATTCAAGCCAGATCCTCTAGATGGCATCCAGTGTCAGTACAGAGCTTGTTAATGCAAGCTTTTGTTGGTTGGCCAACATTGATAGATGATAAATTGCTTTAAGTATGAAGGGTAATTCTAGTTGACTAAAACATTTAAGTAGAGATATATATATATATAAAAAGTAGTTTGAACAATTTTAGAAATTGGAATAAAAATTACTCAAGGAATGCGTACTAACTGGCTGGAGGGTAACGCACATGGCATAGTAACTTATGTGCTTGACTATGACATCATAATAAACAAGTTCTAATTTCACTACTGCTATTATAATTACTTTTGGACTAATGCCCCTTGGGAAAGGTATGAACTCCCTTATTTCTGCCAGCTCTGGTTTAGACTGTACCACTTCTGTAATTCTACAAGGATGCCTTTGACATTTAATAACCCATGAAGTTTGATAACCAGTAAGCAAAGAAATTGAACTGAACCTATCACCCAGCCCTTAAATTGAGCTTCAGTAAAGCTTGACTTTCCCCTATCTATGCTCCATCATATACATACATACATACATATATATATATATATATATATATATATATATATATATATATATGTATGTATGTATGTATGTATGTATTTTTTGAATTATTAAGGTATCTTGTGAAATGATGTGCAGCATGCTAAACTACTGAATGAATATGTGGAATACCACAAAAATCATTTTCTTTCAATCATCACTTTTCAGAGCCCTCTCATATCAATCTCTCTCACTTTTTCTCTCAATCTCCCTCTCTTTCTCTCTGTCTGTCTATCTGTCTGTCTGTCTGTCTATCTCTCTCTCTCTATATATATATATATATAGAGAGAGAGAGAGATTGATTTCATAGTTCAAAGTCATTTAATTATGTTCAACATTTTTCATGACTCTCTCATGTTTATCTCTGTCTGTCTGTCTGTCTGTCTGTCTCTATATATGTATGTATGTATTCCATCTAAATTCATTCCATCTAAAAGTCAAACAAAACATACAAAGTCTTAAATGAATCAACAAGACTAAGCAGACATTTAAGCAAACATATCTGTCTATAAATCTATTTGGATAGATAGACAGACAGGCACACACACACACACACACACACACACACACACACACACACGCACACACACACACACACACACACACACACACACACACACATACACACACACATAGTAGTGTATAGACAAATACAATATAATTTATCCATGTGTGGATGTTAGAGAAGTTTCTCAAGTGAATTCTCAAGTGGCAACTAACAAAGGTAAAGAACATGATAAAGTATCATTTCTTTCACACTCTTCTCACCCAAAAGTCCTTAACACTAGATTCAACTTTTCTGGTTCATTTTAATATGTGATTCTTTCAAATCCTTCACTGTAACATGTTGCCCCCCCCAGTTCACAGTTTTGTTATTACCAGATACTTAAAGTTCATTTCCTTAATGCTGTTGTCAAAAAGTATATGTTATCTTGTATTGCAGCAAATGATTTATGTGAAAAGTTTTCTTCAACCCCACCCCAAAGAGGATATACTTTGTTAATGGATTGAGTCAATTGGCTATGTTGAAGAACATAAGATGCAGAAACATGTTGAAATGAAGAGGTATTTGATATGCATTTTGAGCATTTTGAAAGCCAGATGTAAAAGACTTGAAAATGACGAATGTATTTAATGAATGAAAACATTTCATGGGGGAAATGCTTGGCTCTGAATTTGATAAGAAAACTTATTAAAGGGCAAGGAGTGATTGCAAACAATTCCTGGGCATTTTGGATTGAATTCAAACCTAAGCTGAAGAGTTTATTGACATCAAATGAAAAGGAGAATTTTATTTACCCATCTTTCAGAAATTTAGATCATTTTCAAAAAGTGGCTGCATGGGGTATTGAAAAGTCCTCAACCAAAAAAAGGAATAATCCTTTTTTTTAAATTTTCAATAGTTATTGAATTTTTTGTGAAGGTTTAAAATTCAGAAACAATAGGCCAAGTGTATTTATCTTTGGAATGTATATGTGAAACAGCATATATATTTTATGGTTTGAGGTCATTTCCTTGTTTGTTAGCCCAAGAACTTTTCAACAATCAGTTTTTCATTCTACATTTACCCTAATTTCTTCCAGAAATTCTTCAGTATTATAAATTACATCATTTAAATAACTGAACACAAACGATATTTTTTCTATTAATCTTTCTTATAAATCCTTTAAAATGATTTTGGCATCTTACCAAAATTTCCTTTTCTTTTAATTTCAACATTTTCTTTTACATTTCAATACAATTCCTGGTTAAATTTGAGATGGCAGAGGAATTTACTTCATGAAGAATGTGTCTTGCAGTTTGTTATTATATTCATTACTATTTCACTCCTTCCGAGTTTTTACACCAGCATTAGCTGGCAGTCTTTCACTAGAGTTTGAGAGACTACAAGTCTTCTTAGGTCTCCAGGACTCTTCTCATTATTCTAGCTGATTTGAGTAATGCTATGGAATGTACTGTGTCAAGCCTTCCTCTGATCTCCAATTCCTTCAGTCTTTTTTCCAAGCCTTTGGGAAATATTTCTAGCGTGACAACTACAATTGGTATTACTCAATATTTTACAGTTTTTTTCAGCTCTCAAGCAAAATCCAAATATCTTTCTATGTTTTCCCTTTCTTTCAGTTTTCACTCCATGGTCTGCTGGAACAGTAAAATCTATAAGTTAACATGTTCTTTTCTCTTTGATAATTATTACTAGGTCAAAGCTTCTGGTCAGGATTTTCGTGATCTGTTTGTGTCTCAAAATCCCAGCGAACTTGACATGTCTCATATACGTTGACAGAATCTTGTTTGTGCATATACTATTTGCTAGCATGGCTAAATTTGAATCTTTTGTGCTATTATCAGTGGATCAGCTTTCCTGCCCAGTCATGCCCAGTCTTGTATTCCTTTTGTGCTAGTTTGCTGCATTACTTATCTGATTCACTGTCTCATCTTTGTCTCCACATAACCTTTGCTTGTTTATTATTATTATTTCTATAATTATAATTATTATTATCATTATTGTAAACATTTTGGAAAGATATCCTGAAAAAGAAAGTCAAGTAATTTCTAATTAAACAAATTTATTGATTACTCAAGACAACTAAAGAAGAAAATAGCAAAAAATGATTTGCAAAATTTACAATATTTATCAAATGACAAAATGAAGGTGGGTGAAATGTTGAAAAATAGTTGATCATTGTTTTATTTTGAGATGACATTATGGTGAGTTTAGTGGTTGATCTGAGGTTCAAAGGTTCATGGAATACAAATAATAACATAGCCATACATATAAATAGATATATACATATACAAAGGGATATAAAACAATACATTGGAAACTGTATAACCTGTCTATTTGATTCTGTCCTTAACTATTCATATTTACATATTTACATACTTTTATATATGATGTAAATGTGTATATATATATATATATATATATATTATCAGTAACCAATTAGACATTAAACTAGGTCCTTTCACCAAAGAAGAACTCGACTCGGTTCTTAAAAAAATTAAAAATAGGAAAGCTGCAGGGCTGGACAAAATCCCCCCAGAAGTGTGCAAGACTAGACAATTCGACGATATACTGCTCCGGCAATGCAATGCAGTCTATAGTCAAAATAGGATAGAAAGATGGATGAAGGGATGCATCCTTCCTTTCCCTAAAAAAGGCGACCTTGGATTAGCCAAGAACTACCGAGGGATAACACTTACATCCATAGCAGCCAAAATCTACAATGCCCTACTACGAAATCGCATAGAACCCAAAATAGACAACATCCTTAGGAAAAACCAAAATGGCTTCTGGAGAAATAGATCCACAACCTCACAAATATTGACCATCCGTAAAATCCTTGAAGGCGTTCGAGCAAAAAACCTTCAGGCGACATTATTATTTGTCGACTTTACCAAGGCCTTTGATTCCATCCACAAAGGGAAAATGGAACTAATCCTACTAGCATACGGCCAACCAAAAGAAACCGTAGCAGCAATAATGATCCTCTACAGAAACACAAAAGTGAAAGTACGTTCACCAGATGGAGACACGGAATACTTCGACATTGTTGCTGGAGTACTACAAGGAGACACGCTAGCCCCATACCTCTTTATCATCTGTCTAGACTACGTGCTTAGAGCTTCGATCGACAAAATCAGAGAAAATGGCTTCGAGCTGACTAAGAAAAGAAGCAAAAGGTACCCCGCAAAAACAATCACAGACACCGACTACGCTGATGACTTGGCTTTACTGGCGAATACGCCTAATCAAGCAGAGACACTACTGCATAGTTTGGAACAAGCTGCAGCAGGCATTGGACTCCATGTCAATGTGCACAAAACTGAATATATGTGTTACAACCAAACGGGCAACATTACCACACTAGATGGAGCCTCTCTGAGGCTAGCGGACAAATTCACCTACCTAGGAAGTAACGTCTCATCAACCAAAAACGACATCAACACACGACTGACGAAAGCATGGACGGCTATAGATAGGCTCTCAATCATATGGAAATAACCCTAACCCTACTGATGAAATGAAGCGCAGTTTCTTCCAGGCAGCGGTTGTATCGATACTGCTATATGGATGCACTACATGGACGCTAACCAAACGGCTGGAGAAGAAACTTGACGGCAACTACACAAGAATGTTGAGAGCAATATTGAACAAGTCTTGGTGACAACACCCCACGAGACGCCACCTGTACGGCCACTTGCCTCCCATCATGAAAACTATACAGGTTAGACGAGCTAGACACGCTGGAAACTGCTGGAGAAGCAAGGATGAGCTCATAAGTGACGTACTCCTATGGACCCCCACATATGGCCAAGCAAAAGCAGGATGACCAGCCTGAACTTACATACAGCAGCTATGTGAGGACACGGGATTTAATTCAGAGGACCTGCCGGAGGCGATGAATGATAGGGAGAAGTGGCGAGAGAGGGTCAGGGATATCCGTGCTGGCGGCACGACATGATGATGATGATATATATGTGTGTGTGTGTGTGTGCAACTTCTATTATTACAAATATATATGTTTTTGGTATTTATATACTTATGTATCTACATGCTTGTTCATATATATGCTTATGTATATTTACACATATAATACTAGCATGTGTACATACTTATATATGTACATACATAAGTAAATAGATATATAAATATAGGTATATGAATATGTTTCTCACAGTAGAATAGGTATTTACATATTTATGAAAACTCAGAGTATATATATATATATATATATACAGTGTACCACAAAAGTGAGTACACCTCTCACATTTCTGCAGATTTTTAAGTATATCTCTTTATGGGACAACACTGACAAAATGACATTTTGACACAATGAAAAGTAGTCTGTGTGCAGCTTATATAACAGAGTTAATCTATTTTACCCTCAAAGTAACTCAAAATATAACCATTAAAAGCTAAACCCCTGCCAACAAAAGTGAGTACACCCCTTAGGGAAAGTTGTCAGTATTAACATACACCATGTCAACAGTCAATATTTTAACCAAAAGTCACAGAGAGCTAGGTCTGGACTATCGGGAGGGTGAGGAAATGTTTTGATGCCCATCTTGGTCAAATAGTCTGTGACAAGGATGGAGTTGTGGACTGGTGCATTGTCCTGCTGGAAATGCCACTGAGCTGATTTGAACAGTGCTGGCCTCTTCCAACCGAATCTCTTCCTGAACTCCCTTAAAACCTCAACATAGTAACCCTAACCCTAACCGTCTGGCCAATCAACTCTGGTGTATTGACTTCCTTTCTCCTCCCACACCTCTCATCATCCCTCACAGACTCCTTGCCTTCCTTGAATCTCTTTTGCCACTCAAAAACTGATGCTCGATTCATGCAAGCTGTGATAATCAGGCTTTAGAAGGGTGTATTCGAATTCCTGCTGTAGCTGTTCATTTGAACCTGAAATCATAAAAATTGGCCATCATCTCATAAGATGTATAGCAATAACATAGTGAATTTTCAAGAGTCTACAACAATTTTAAATGCCTGTACAAAAAAAGTCTAGAAACTTATTGAATGCCCCAAGTATATATATCATCATCATGTCGTGCCACTAGCACGGATATCCCTGACCCTCTCTCGCCACTTTTCCCTATCATTCATTGCCTCTGGCAGGTCTTCAGGGCTACATCCCGTATCCTCACATAGCAGCTGAATGTACATTCATGCTGGTCATCCTGCTTTTGCCTGGCCATATGTGGGGGTCCATAGGAGTACATCACTTATGAGCTCGTCTCTGCTTCTCCAGCAGTGTCCTGCATGTCTGGTTTGTCTAACTTGGATGGTTTGGCGGCAACACCCCACGTATATATATATATATATATACTCACACACCAATATAGATATAAATTGAGAGAATTAGAAAGAGAAGGATACTTTTTCTATCTATATATTATCTAGCTTCACATACACACACACACATACACACACACACATACACACACACACATATATATATAAATATATATACTAATACCTACAAAAATATGTATCCATGAAACATATACAACTTCTTTATAATGAAATTAAGATAGACTATTGAAAGCGCAATGAAAATATGAAGTTGTACGTGGCTAGACATGTATTGTGTAAAATTTGTATAAACACTTTCCCTGACTGCTGACTATGTCCTTCCTCACCAATTACTTATTAAACATATAGCAAACATGAATGTGTGCACTTTGCCCGCCCTCTATTTGTCTGGCATTTTCCCTCATTGCTCACATCCACCCAACCCAACTTCTCTCACCAAGTTATACCCACTTGGTCTGCAGAGAGTAAGATCTAGCTTCAAGTTTGAAAATATTGGTGTTCGTTCTTGCATTGATTACTTTTGGTTATATGCTGCAAAAGACGTTTTCTTTTTTTGTGGAAGTTTCACTCTGACATTTTTATGGGAAAAGAGTTGCCAATGCACTGTCATCCACACAGGGTTTGACACTGATTTACAAGCAAAATAGATTTATTTACATCGATAGACACTTGAAATTTCTTCTATTCAATCAGATATTCATATGCTACACAGCATCAAAATACACATAAACAAATGTTATATGACTGCACAAAAATGCCTTTCATATTCACTAACATGCATTTACATAAAAAGTGTTAGGGGATGTCCCTTTGGTTCAGTGGCCAAGGTGCTGGATACACAAAGTGTTTAGGGATGTCCCTTTGGTTTAGAGGCCATATGTATGAAGTTAGTCAGAAAAACATTGAGCTATTTAATTTTAATAAAAAAAGTTGCCTGCTGAAGGCAATAGTACATAAATCCTCTTTAAAGTACTTTCCTTTGGGACTTCACATAATAATACCTGCATTCCTTTTCACTTTTCAAAACAGGATTGTGGGGTTATCATCAGCTACCTCATCACATTCTCTTTAATCTTATCCATGGTGCTTGAATAGTTACTTTAGCTTTTGGAAATGCTGGAATTTGCAGAGAGCTAATTCTACACTGTTGTAACAAGATGATGAGATGTATCAATGAAGAAAACATGGATTGTGAAGAATACACTGGCACATAGTCAAACCAAATGTATCATTGACTGTAAAGTATTTCTTAAAATCAGCAAAAAAAACAGGATTTCCTAGAGATTTTCCAGATCATAGTCAGAATTATTGATTTATAAGCAACTTCCATTATTAGTTTCTGGAAACTGGTAGTGAATATATATATATATATATATATATATATATATATACTGAATCATAATTAAAGTCCTTCATATATATGTTCATTTCACTCTGTTGATGGGGCTCATAAGATGCTGACAATAAACCCTGCAAAGAGGGTAAGAACCCCCCCCACACACACAAAAGAGTGTCTTAAATATGACACTAAGCTGCCTCTTATGGTATGGTCCTAATTTTGGAGCCCTGAGAAATGTGGAGTACGCTTTCATTACCATTATTCCCACGTCCACCCTGACTCTGAGTGGTTGTCCTTGTTAATGTCACATCTGTGGGTCAAATAAATCAGTTAAGAAATTATTCTTATAACTTGGTACCCAAAAAAAATCTTTGGAAAAAACTATGCAAAAGATATAAATATAAATGTATAATAAATGTGATTCCATTAACTCGAAGCATAAAATAACCCTCGATAGGTTGACATGCCAATAGAATCAATCAGCCAATCACTGATACATTTAAAGTGAAATTTTTATGTCAACAAATTCTCACATAAATTTATTTATACAGGTGCAAATGTATATGTATATATGTTTTCTGAAATGATAAATAAATTTATATAAAATTCATGTGTGTATCTTTCTCTCACACTTTGTATATATATATATAGATATATAGGCATACACATACATACACATATGACATTCATAAATATTTACAAAAAAATCTTTGTGTATTACAGATATCTATTTTCATATATATATATATATATATATATATATATATATATATATATATTTACATACATACATATATACATATATATATATATATATATATATATATATATATATATACATATAAATGCAAGAAAATAGAGATGTTTAAAGCACAAATATATATATATATAATATATATATATATATATATATATATATATATATATATTTGAAGATCATGCTTATATTCAAGATTCCAGATATTCATCTAAAATAAAACTCTTTCCTGTATCCACTGATAAAAAATGTACTGAGACAACAAAGACTATTACATATAAAAGGATAAACACCATTCCCAGTCAATTCCCCACCTTCGTGCCCCCTTCAAATCAAGACATAGATATTTCTATCTACCTGTCTCTACCAACACAGATGTACTGATAGTAGAAAAAGAGTTTTTATTGATACTTAGTGAGAGAGAGAGAAGAAGAAGAAGAAGAAGAAGAAGAAGAAGAAGAAGAAGAAGAAGAAGAAGAAGCAAAGGTGTAATAATGAATGAATCCTTTAAGAAGATATTTGTGGCACATTGAGAATAAATCTAGTGTGAAAATGTTTTCTGCATGAATCTAGTTGTAAATGTTAACTTGTCAGCAAGACTTGAGCTTTTATAATAATCTGTTCTCACGTGAAATACTCAAGAGAAAAACGAAAGGCCATATATGAAATCATATATGAAATGATAACGGTTATCGTCTGAGGAAATGGATACAGTAATTTGAGTTCAAAACCTGGATGAGGCTGTTTGTATTTCAAATAGAGTAGCAAGCACTTTTAGGAAAGATATGAATCTAACTATTCTCCTTCCAGCTATGGGTAAATAGTAGGGCAGACAGGGATTTTAAACCTTGGTATAACAACTGATCTAGGAGTAAGAAAACTCTGAATATAAATTCTGCTGAGAAAAATTGACTTTGATTCACATCCAGCTCATAATGGGTAAATACATATAGGAAATGATAAAATGTGTCGTTCATGGACCTGATTTGTGTACATGTAGTGTCAGATCCCAAAACAGATTTTGTTTTGATTCTTCAGGAATGAAATCCAATGAGAATGGAAGGGTTCAATTATATTTAAACTTAATGTACAGAAAGTTGAGAGTAAATAATTTTACAGATTAAAAAAAAATTCAATTAATTGCTTCCCTCAAAAATGGCATTTATTTTGGATTAAAATGTGTCTTCATTGTAAACAATATTTAGATTAGTCTTATAATTCTGTGATTTAACCAGAAACTTCTATATCATGTATTTCTGACATACATTTTGTATTTATCTTTCTTCTTAAAAAAGAAATTTCACAAAATATGATTTGATAATTGATAGATGATTTAAATGCATGTCAAATTGTCAAGGGTTATTTTATGCCAAGAGGAATCACATTCATTGTATGTTCATACTCCCATTTTTTGTGTAATTGTTTCTTAAGAGGATTTGTTGGCACATAGTCATATTGAAGATGAATATTTTTTAAATGGACCAATTTGACTCATTAATGGAACTGTAACAGGTTTACAATTCTGGGTCAGAGTAACCTGGGAGGAATAGCAATAAAGGGGTACTCCACACTCTCCAGATTTCTAGAACTGGAACCTCACCATCAGATATCATTTAATATCATATGGAGTGCACACACACACAAGAAAATCATTTGTAAAATTGAAAATGTAACAAATTCTTTAAACAAATGACACTGAGAAATATCTTAATTGTTTATAAAAAGTTAATTTTCTATTTATTTGGTAATATTTTTATTCACTCTTTTCCCATTAAAAACTTGCATAGTTGATGAAAAATCGTTTTTCCAGTTCACACTTGCATATTTATATTTTGGGGTCTTTTAGGGATTTTCTTTCTATTCATCTATTTTTTTAGATGAAGTATTGTCAATCATTAGTATTAACTCTGATTAGTATTTTCTTACAGCTTTTAGTTTTTACATTTTTTAAAAGAATAATAATGATTTTCAGTTCTTTAGTTAAACATAAAATAGATAAAATATTCCATTAATTCAACCAGTTTAATAACAATAACACATTAGATACTAAGTGATATCAAGAAACAGAATAAGAGTTTGAAGCATTAATATGAGCTACTGCAAGTCAATAATTTTTGTAACTCTGTTAGTAGAGCAGCTGGTGCATTTATCTAGACTTTTCTGAGGCAAAAAAGGAGATGATTTTAAGTCTGCATCTTTATAATTATTTCCAGTCTATTCAGTTCCTCTCTGTCATAAAATGAAGATCCAAATGAATTGCAATAAAAACACAAAAGAAAAAGCAAATATTAAAAGATGAAAGAAAATATCAAAATTAATAAAGATGTGTCTGCTTTTTTCTTTTGTTCAGAGTTAGAAATTTTTTACTTTTTGATGGGCTATGATGATAATAAAAAATAGAATCCTTCAGTTGCTGTAAATATTGAATTGTTAATCTCACTGTCCCCAATCTAATTAAAAATCTTGAAGCTTTCCCTTTGAGACTCTAATCCCTAATTGCATTCAAAATTGATCATAAATCCCACAAACAAGTGACAGTGCTATTTGAAGATCTTATAAAGGTCCTTGGAATACTATTCGGACAAATTTTAAGATTGCCTTCCAATATAGTCTTGAAATAATGTGGCAACTTTGAATGAGAAATGGGAGATTTTGCTTTCAGATAACTAGTTCTGCACTGGCTCACCATCCGGTGCAAAGGACATCTGAAACTGCTGTGCAGGCTTCCGACAAATATTATTCAGACATACAAAGACTGGTAATCCATGGTGTTGGATGTGACTTGCATGTCCAATATACACACTCATAGGCAGAGCTATTATTCATCTGAGGCAACAGTCTCTCTGACAACAGATCATGTTTTGATGGGATAGAAAACTTCAATTAACACGAATATTTAGTTTCTTATTTCCGGCCTTTAGGACCAGGAAAAAAAAATATGTGTCCATAAAAACTGTCACTTTGACTCTGAACAAACATAAAATAAATCAACGACATTATCAAAATCTAAGCTGAATACTCAAGGTAGTTTTTTTATGCAAAATAACCAGCTATTCCATCATCATCATCATCATCGCTAGTAGTATGAACAGTTTCAGTTGTAAAAGAAATATTTCTTCTTTTGGTAAAAAATCATGACTTCAACTACTACTACAACTAGAACATAATTTTTTTCTCATGTTGATAATTATAATTAAAGCTTTTCTCTTTCATTTTATTATTGTCATTATCTTTATTATTATCAAAAATCTTATTGCTTATGATAAAAGTGAAAGATACATTTGTATCACCTGACAAGTTTGTCACATCAAGTAGTCAGTGATAGTCTTTAACTGAAGTCCAAGAGACAGCAAGTTTCCTCAGCTCTCCAGGACTTTTCTCAGTGTTCTAGCTGATCTCAGAAATGAAGTGCTCTCAGTTTTATCATTGATCTACATTCCCCTACTCACTTTTATAGCTACTGGATTTAATTTTCAGATGTACTTTCAGTGTCTTGAAATCCTTCTCTCAGTCTTTAGTCATGACCTAGCCCATGGGAAGGTAGTGATTATTTGTATTCTATGTATTTCGGTTATTTGATGGATTATAATTTTCAGTCACATTGATAGTCCTCACCTAAGAAATGATCTTTTCTGCATCATGTAATTTTTTGTATTTCTCATAAACTGGAACTGCCAGATAGCTCATTAATGTGTTTATCAGTCCCTTTCTTGAACATATCCGAGCCTCCTGATATTACTGGCATTACTGTGGTAGTTTTAAAGTGCCACATTTTCTCAACCTCCATTTCCATCTTTGTATTTATTCATCTTATTATACTCTTTGACTACGTTTTTATCTTTTGGAAATGACATATCAATTAGAAGACATATTTTTCTTTTATAGTCCGTAATCACAATATGTGGTCTATTGCTCTTTATTTTTCAGCTAGTTTGTATGGCCAAGTCCCTGAGGATAGTTGCTTCTTTAGATTTTGTTATTGGTTTTGGTGAGTGTTTATACAATTTTTCAGATTTTCGTATTCCATATATTTGTATAATTTTCAGTGAATAAAATGTTTTATTTTATCATGAATTTCTTTACATTCTATTAGAGATATTATTATTATTATTATTATTATTATTATTATTATTATTATTATTTGTAATGTAGACTTCAGTGACGAAAGTTTTGCTAATTGTGGAAAGTAAATCAGCTGAAAAATAGTGAATGAGAGAGCATATAAAATAAACTTCCTTTTCAACCTTTTCTCATTTTAGTAACCATTTTACATTTGTCATTAATTCTTTTGGATTTCTTTAGTACATTCTGCTTACATAACATGGTTAATATAATAGGAAACAGACACAGCAACCTGAGTTCAAATCCTAGACCAAGCTGTTTGGATTTCAAATTGTGCTAATATCTTTGAGAAAGATATATACCCAACTATTCTTCCTCCAGCTATGAGTAAAATAGTAGGGCAGACTAAACTCTTTAACCTTGGTATGGAAACTGATCTAGAAGAAGGAAAACTCTGAATTTAGATTTTTAAAACTCAGCCACAAATCGACCTTCTGTCACACCCTGCACATTGTAGAGGGGTTGGGTAAATACATACAGAGCAAATAATAATAACAATATGAGTTTTTACACCAGTAGTAATCCATAGCTTTTATTGGAAATTAAGTAACGGCAAGTCTTCTAAATACTCTAACACTGTCTTCAGTATTCTTGTTTCTTTTAGTAATGCTGCTAATCCATAATTTCTTCTTTGCTAAGATCTAAGTATATTCCCCAATTTTTACTCTTTTTTAATTCCATCCTCATCTGCCATGACACCAACATCCAGAAGCATATCATACTTCTTTTTGTTCTAGATGACTAGATAAAGTCTCCTGTTTCGATTGGGTAATTTGTTTGGATATCATTATTCATTCTTCTTACTTTACTTTAAATTATTATCATTACCATTATTATAATTATTTGCGTAGCTTTACAGATATATATTTTAATGAAGGTAATGTTGAAATATAGTTTTTATATTGCTATCTGCTATCTGAATTTCAAAACTACAAAAAAATCTTACCTTTTCTCTAACCATAATTATTTGTGAATCAGGCATTCTATTATTTGTGCAGAAGACATTCTATTTTTCCAGATTTTTCAGCCCAAAAATTAAGGGTTGCTCCTATAAACAAGAACTATATAATTGACATTTTTTCCAGTCATATGGCTCCCCATATTTGGGATAGGATGATTACTAGTCAGTTAAATCTATAGTCCAAACTGTAATGTGTTTTACACCATTACAGAGAAATATCCACTGGAATGTGTGTTTAGAATTTTGTTTTTCCTAAAGTGAGTTTATTTTTACTGCAAGCTTATTGAATTTTTGTGTGAACATGTCCATGTGTTTGCTCGAAATACTGTTAGAATTTTTTGTTTTAAGACGTAATGTAAACTATATAAATTCTTATTTTTAGTCAGTGCAAACAGATAAAAAGTTGAACCAATGTTAAATTTAGGTGAAATTTAGCTGCTACAAATTCTAAAATGTTTGTGTGTATTATACACATTCATAGACCAAAGTTAGAAGAGTGTTATACAAGAGTGTATGTTATACACAAATAATTACAGTATTAAGGTTTGTGCATATTGTTTATCGAAATTTGATGACATGCTCCAACTGAATCACCATTCCAACCCACTCATATCTATTTTTATATTCTTTCTTTGATAATTTTCTATATTCATTTCTGATTTAGAATTTCATATTCCTCTTGGGACAGGCAAAATTTAATATTGTTGTAATTAAAAATTGACTGAAAGGCTTATTAGCTCCTATTTTACGTTTCATACAGTTATATAAAATCTTAATCAGATATTTTGTCCCTAAATCTCAAAAATATATCAAAATCTATTAGGGAGTTTATTTCTAGTTCAATGAAATGCCATTACAAACATAAATATTGGGCGAAACTTACAAAACTTCCAAGATTTGTTGTGTTAAAACATTTTTGCAATAACATTGATTCATTTAAGACCACATAAAAAATATGACTTTTTTCTATTTTGGCCATTTTGTGTTTTGATTCATTGGGCACTGCCTAACAATTGAATACTCAGTACTCATTTGAATACACTCATTTTGGGCTGTTACTACTTGAAAATCTGTTTCTTTTATCAAGTGCCCTTTGTATGACCATTTTGCATGAATTTTAGTTTCATTTTCTCTGAAATAATTTTTAATAATTCAAGAAAACAAAAGATGAAAGTCATAAAATGTTTGTTAACTTAAATAAAAAAAAATAGATTTTTAGAAAAATTGTCTTTTTTATCATCCTTTTCTAAATAAAAGAGATCAAAACAAAATGTCATGTGACAAACATTGTGACAGGAAATATCCAAACTTTTGTCAAAGAGCAGGACAGTCTTAACTTATGATTATATATAATGAATAATTCCATGCAATGTGGGGGACCCATTGAAAAGAAAGATCTGACCTAGATTATAGCCACAAGTTTGCAATTACCCAAGTTACATTCCCTTATTATGTTTTAGCTTTTGATGGCTTTCCAAGTTAGGCCTTATAAACTATTCGAGCTGGTCAGATCAGCAGATGAATGTTTTACAATCACATAATAAACAGTAATTATTAGGTGGCATTTTTAATGGCAGCTCCCTAACACCACCCATTACTGCCTCTACCATTTTGTCAAAAGAAATCAGAAAATAAATTAATGTCAGTCCAGGTAAAGAATAGATGTTGGGATGTACTTCCTCTTTCAACTTGCCCACCTTCAACCCCTATTACTGCCCCTAGCTTCTCCTAAATGACAAGGGAGACAAAATACGTGTCTCCAACAACCTCTTCCTCCCATAAGCAGTAATTTTATTTGATGAGGAAGTCTAGGTTATAATGGTGTAAATGATGCTTCACCTTTGCATAATGACTTACAGCCCAGGTAGACATCAGAACAATATTTCTTATCTTAATCTATTTGCTGCAGTAGATGTGGGAGTAGGTGGAAGTTGTGGATATGATTTGGTGTCTACTTGTCACTTCCCTTTCACAGTGTATCCTGCTGAGCAACAACTTACCATACCTTCACAGGGGACCAAATGAAAGTTATTAAGAATTTATGTACAGGACCTTCATAAATCTTACACAGGTAACATAAAAAGGTGAGATAAAGAACTGGAAGAATATTAACGAGTTATAAGAAAATAAACAAAAGATTTAACAATGACTTTGATAAGCAAGGGTGGCAGCAGAGGTGGTCAAAGTGTGAATGGAGTTAAAGATGAAGAATGTGGGAACTGAATGTCATTGTATGTATTTACTAACCCCTTCACATAAGCAGGAAGTGACACAAGGTCAATTTTTAAAGAGTAATTTTACTGCTTTAAAATTTAGTGTCAAACTTCTCCTAGACTGGCTGCCATACTAAAATTTAAGAGCCAGTCTGTCCTACTACTTACCAATAGCTGGAGAGATAGTAATTGGATACATACCTTTCCTAAAAGTATAAATGCTACGTGAAATGCAAACAGCCTCATCTGAGATTTGAACTTAGATTGCCGTGCCCATTTCCTATGACAATAATCTCCATATGTGCTTTTGTTTGACTGTCAATGTAACTTTTATTGGAAATGTTGAATTGTTTGATCTTTTTAGATAAGGATCAACAAATTTGATATAATTCATATTTTCTACATTACACTCATATCTTAAACATGATTTTAAGTGGTTTTTATAAATATATCTCTGCACACTAAGTTCCCAAACAACTCTAAATGAAATAAGGCTATATAACATAGTATAAATAGAGATAGCAATATGATAAATAATATTTAACAGTAATACAAACACAAATGAAAATGATAGACATCACCAAACAACTAAAAATCCAAAGATTTACTTATCACATCCTCCAAGCACATTAGATAATCTCACACATTAAGATGTTACATGGGAATCTAGAGCTTTAATTAAATTATGAAGCATGTTTAATTAATTAAGATTTAATTTCATTATAGAATTATAAATCAGCTTAAAATAATCAGAATTTCTTACAGGTTAGTATACAATTATTATCATAATATAATGTTATACAAATCAAAAATATTGTATCAGCAATTATTTTTTGATATTGTTGAACTGCAGAAGATTAAATGGAATAATGCTGATTATCTAATTTGATAGCAGCTTTCCTGATGTGGAGAAATATAATTATTGATATATGATAAAGTACTTGGATCAGTTAAAAGTTTTGCAATATAAGCATGCATGTTAGTTTCTGGAATAAAACTCCAGAAACTTGTAGCAATTGACTGATGCTTCAGCCAGCAGATAGTTCGGACCTAACTCCAATGGATTATTCCTTGTTCTGATTCATGGCTTCTTGCACTTGCAATGCTTCAACAACCAAGAAGAGGCTCAAATGACAAGACACTGGTATCAGCATGGGATCAAAAAAATCTGACAGAACTTCAGACAGTGCAACAAAATGGCCTCTTCTTTGAATGTTAAGCTGCTTTTGTTGAAAGGTGAAGAATAAAGCAAAGTTACCAAAATATTGCAAAACTTTTGATTCATCCAAGTAAACATATTGTACATTAACCTGAGTATACAGTATACAGTTATAATTTAGCTTAGCTTAGTTTGGCACAAGATCAGAAGTATGGAGCTCCTAGTAATGACTGAACTTACTAAGAATGATTTGCTAGTTTTGATAGTTTATTATTTCTACATCTAAAGTGCCAATAAAAGGATTAAACATAGCTTAGATTTGGAACAAAGATGCAAATGTGGGGTGCCCAGTTAGAATCAAACTCACTATTTGGTTGTTATTGGGCTGCATCAGGTGCTTGAAAACCATTACATCATAATATGCTGTCCTAGTGTACTATATAGCGTTATTGTCAAGTTATGTCAAGTATTTCTGATATGAGGAAACAGTCATTGTTATCTGTAATTCATTTTTTTATTATTTTCTTTTCTTTCCTTTTTGATAAGACATTTTCGCCAAAACATTTTGATCCTCAATAGGTTCATATCTGGACACTTTCCATCATTTCAAAAGAAAAATAGCAAAGATTTTCATCTAAAACAGATACAAAAGTCTAGACTGGTTTCTAGAATTTCTAAAGCATGACAACAACATAGCTTGGTTTGTTTGATTATTTCTATAAAGGATCTAACAAGATTTGTTAAGAGAATTAACTCTGATCTAAGTTTTACAATGGAAATTGTGTTCATGCTGCATTGCCTCAAAGACACAATCATTAATTAATCCTTCATCCTTTACCCTCCTCAGGCTTTTTGATTTTTAATAGAAAATGTTCAAAAGACTAATTAAAAAAAGAACCCTATTTGATTTTTATTTTGAAAAATTGGAAGTTGGTAAATAAGAAAATTAATTGCAATAAAACAACTGTAGGTTCTGGTTTTGGATTCTTTATTCACAAGCATATCAACCTTAGTGGGTTGTTCAATGCCAAAGCCATCTTTGTAAAAAAAAAAGCAGTGATACTATATAACCAATAATTGGAGGTATCAGGAGGTTCATACCTTTCCCAAGAGTATTTGTCTGAAAGGGAATATAATTGAGTGACTGGAGTTCAAATGAGCTTATTTTGAGGCTGCAGTTCACTATTTCAACAATAATGCCCTGAGGACTATTCCCTCAAATAAACAAAACAAAAAAAAAAGCTAAATCCAATTGGAAAAATTGCATAAAAAGTTATTTGCAAAAGTTTAAATTGATGGGTAATTTCACATGTAAACTTTTGAAAGATATCATTAAACAATTTTAATTCTTGTGAAAATTTTTCCACTTTCCAATCTTAATAAAACTAATTTAAAAGTAAAATTTTGAAAACAACAAATTTGGAATTCTGTAGGTGAATTGTGTTACTGATGATAAATAATTTTTTCCAGCTGACTCCTTCAAAATTGAAGTTAATTTCTGTCTGGTCATTTTTGACCTGTTGAACCTTGATAATAAATTTTGTCTTGAACTAAAATTTCCATTTCATGATTGACTTTTATCAAAATAAATTTTCTTATGTTTTTTGAGATTTATTTTGGTTTCACAATGTTTCAATCTTTCCACTTTATTATAATGATATTAACATCAATATATTTATTACATATATATAGCAATATATATGTAACATCAGAAAGTATATCAATGCAGGGTGAGCATAAAATATTACAATCATTTATTAGAAATGACTCTAGGTAGAAACATGAACGTTGAAGTATTACATAGAGCAATAGGATTTTAACTGAAAATTTTGAGTTTGATATAATTAGGAATAGAATATGTTTGTCTCAAGATTTTGTGTAACAGAAATAAACAAGTACAAACTTCTGTCCTACTATTAAATTCACTTTTGAATGTAGGAAAGGCATCAACCCCTAGTTCCCCTAGCAATGGGTTAAATAATACCTCTAATGTTCTTTGATTAGTCATTGCTTTGGTATTGAATAACCCATGAAAGTTGATATACCAAAGAACAAAGAAACCAATCATGAATTGTAGGGCCATATATTGTGATTAAAAGATTTGTTTTGTTTTGGTTTTATGGTATATCAACCATTGTAGGTTATTTAATACCAAAGCTAATTCATTCATGTATATTAGATATATATGATTTGTAAACATAAGTCAACTAAGTAAATAGTTCCAAGTAATGCTGTGTATCACTACCAATTCAATTAAACATCAGTCATTTGTTTACACACAGTTAAATGATCAAAAAATTCTATTTCAAACAATTCAATTTTGCATAAGTCAAAGTTAAATGGTTCCAAATATTGCTTTTTATCACTAACATCAGTCATTTGTTTACACACAATTCAATGATCAAACGGTTCTATTTCAAACAATTCAGTTTAGCATAAGTCATTTTGTTTGCACTCAGTTTAAATGTCAAACAGTTCTATAAGACCCATGCATTGGACCTTTTCAGGTGCTGCCACTTTGGGACAGAGTGAACCTTGGAGTAATGGAAATAAAGGGATACTTTGCATTTCCTAAAGCTCCTGCATTACTAGAGCCTTACCATCAGATTATTTTGTGCCATATCCAGGACACTCATTGTAGTGGGGGGGGGGTCTTAGATGCAGTCAGCGTATTTTACAGCTCTAGTTGACTAGGCAAGATATTAACAGGAGAGGCCATCTTATATATATATATATATATATATATGTGTGTGTGTGTGTGTGTGTGTGTGTGTGTGTGTGTGTGTGTGTGTGTGTTTCACTCTCAAATTAGCTTTGCATAAGGCCAGAAATATGGAGCACTATGATTGTTTTAAAGCTTTGCGTACTACCAATTATACCATGGTAACCTTCTAAAAAACAATTTGGCAGATAGTCATTTTATAAGATTAAATTAGTTTGACACAAGGCTGCAAGTTTGAAACACCTAGTGAGGATTGAATTAGCTTACTAATGATTATACTTTGATGAGGTGATTATTTATCAGATAAAAAGTTGTAGAATTTTTCTTATTAGCTGCTGTTCAGATTTTAGATGTTGATCTTCAAGAATCTCCACATTAAAAAAAAACAAAAACTGGTGTCGTATATAATCCCTTTATTAAACTTAGAATTCTATTTCTATTTCTATTTCCTATATATTTCTCTATCTTTCTTTGTTTCTCTGTGATTAATATATGTTGATTATTATTACGTTGATTATTATTATGTTTATTATTATTTTTAAACCTCTCAAATCAGTAGACCAGTTCACATACCTTAGCAGCAATATCTCATCTACTGAAAGTGATGTCAACATATACCTGGCAAAGGCATGGTCTTCTATTGACAAGTTATTGATCATAAGGAAGTCTAATGATAAAATAAGATTTCTTCCAAGCTGTAGCTTTATCAGTTCTACTGGATGCTAATGAAATGCATGAAGAGAAAGCTTAATGGCAACTATGCAAGAATACTACTTGCCATTTTGTTATGAACAGATCCTGAAAGCCACACCCAACAAAATACAATCTGTATGGTCACTTATGTCTCATCTCACTTGATATCCAAGTAAGATGAACAAGACATGTGAGTCATGGCAGTGGAAGTAAATATGCAGTATTAAACAACATCCTCTCATGGACTCATACACATGAATGTACCAGTTTGGTTGACCAGCAAGGACTCAGATACATCAGATTTGTGTGGACACTGGGTCAGTCTCTTCCAAGAGCAACGGATGATTGAAATGGATGGTGAAAGAGAGTCAGAAAATTCTGTGCAGTCATTATGGCTTGATGTTAATGATGATGATGATGATGATGATGATGATGATGATGATGATGAGTCATTTCTCAGACATTTTTTCTTCTTCATTCCAAATTAAAAGTAGATTTCTCTCCTTTCAGTTATTAGACAGTTATTGTTCTAATCAAACCTTTACATTTGTTAAATTAAGACCATATATCATTCAACATTTCTTCAGATTTTCTTTCAGTTTATTTTTTGTTCCTACTCTTTGTGCAGAAGAAATGGGCACTATTTGTAAGATTTTTTAGCATTGTTCAGATTGAAATATCTTTTTGAGTGATTTTACTGTTTCATTTGAATTTAGATTATGAGTTATTTGAGTTTTTTCAAAAATTCATTTTTCACATCAATTCTTTATTAAGAATGGCAGAAGTAATAATCACAGAAAGAGTCATACAAATCAAGTCCATGTATTAGGCTTGCTTTGTCATTGACAGAAAAAAATAACCAAACAAAAAAGACTTTCATCTTTTACAACAGAAGTATCAGTATCATTAAAGGAAATTGGCTTTAAAAAAATTTGATATGGGGCAATATTTATGAAACTTTTAGAAGGGATTAAAGTAATAATCAATTGCTTACAAAATCAGCAGACTAACTCATGCTGGATATTGAGTTGGTTATAATCTAATATTCAAATAAAGTAGTGCCAACTATACTCTCTTGCCTTAGTAAATAACTGGTCTAAGGAAAAAAACTTCTTACTTCAAAACCTAGAACCATCAAGGTAGCCTGATGTTTTCTGCAAGCTCATTTTGGCAACTTTTGAAATGACAACAGTGCCAAACTGTATTGATCTTTGCTCCTCCCTTAGTAGGAAGATAATTGTTGTCTTCCTTTGGATTTGGGGGGCATGTCTCTGCTGCACATGTTCTTCAAGTAAAATGGACAAGATTTTTTTATTGCTGTTCATTCAACAGAAATAGATTTTCTCTACAATTCAGCTAAGATAGTTTATTTACACTTGGCATTAAAATGTAAAGTCACATAACTAAACTACCAAAGCCAAGTAAGACTTTACACCATTTTTAAACCCTTTTTATAAACTGATTGTTCATGGAAGAATTTGTACCTTTTGCTTAGTAATATTTCTGATATATTTTTATATGTCCATATTAAATGTCATATACATATATGTGAGCTTTTCTTGTCTTCTATTTTGTTTTGTGATTGTGAATCAATGGATATATCAATGCTAATATTATACCTTGATGAATTGGGGCTCAACTAAATATCCTCCCTAGCACTAATCATTACCAAAATGGGTAATATCTCCAATACTTTGAAAGAGGTGAAAAGAAGAGTGGCCTGCAGTATGGTCAGTTGTAGGTCTTTCCTATACCCTTACAAATACAGGTGCTGATCAAGAGCCTTGCAAGATAATATAAAGTTGTAAAATTAAGAATAATGATAATGACATAAAAAGTACCACTAAAAAAGCAACACACACACACACACACACACACACACACACACACACACACACACACACACACACACACACACACACACATACACACACACACACATAATCATCTGAAAAGCTTCTAAAAACAAACTGAATGAAATTCTAATATATAGAGGCAATGAGAAGTTGTTTTGATAGATAAATTGATGATTAAATTAAAAATGTTCATTAAACCCAGTCAGTTAAGTCTAATATTGTAATAAATTTCAAACTAGATCAGATCTTTTGACAAAAACATCAGAGATAAATGTCTTCTATTTCACTTGCAAAAAAAAAAAAGAAAACTTATCAGTAATCGATATTTCCATTCGCACTTATAAGTTTTCCTGGGTGCAACTTTCTGACTGATTCATTTATTTTAGGTTTTTTTTCCTGCTTCATATTTTCATTCATGTTAAAAAGTGTTGTCTTTTGTTTTTGTTTTTGTTTCTTAGTTTTCTTTCTGATTTAAAAACTAATAAAATTCTAATTACAACATTTTTTGTGTCAAACAACCAATGTTTTATTAATCAACAAACATCTTTAATTTGTTTTCACATCGGTCTGTCTAAGGAAATCGTCTGCATCTCATAAAAAATACTCCCATATTTCCAGCAACAATGAAGAAATATTTTAACATTGATATTAAAATGTTGTTTCTTTTCTTTTTTTGTAGTTTATACATTAATCAAATTATAGGATTAAGACTCACAAATACTGCCACCTGATTACACTACAGATAATGCGAAAAGTGTTACAGTCTGGTTCAGTTGAAGTTGATATGTTTAAGGCTCTAAATCACAATGACCAAGTTGTCCAATAAAAGATGTGATCTAATCAATAAAGGGACTTGTTAAGAAGTATTTACTTAACTGGCATTTGAGTTCAATCCCTTGCATAGGTAGAGCAACCCCCCTCCGCATACTCTGATTTTGAGGTAGACACAGAAAAACGTTTGTTTGCCTCCTTGCTCTCAGTGGTTGAATGTGCCATAAAGTCAATTTAATGTAGGGACACCCACTGATAGTTTACTTAATGCAGAGTATTTATTTACCTAATCCTTCTACTGTGAGCAGGATTTGACACAAGATCAATTTTTAAGCAGAATAAAGCTTGTTTAAATTCAGTGATTTCCTTCTTCTGGAGTGGTTGCATAAAGCAAGGCTAAAGAACTTACTCTGCCCAACTATTTACCTATAGTTGGGAGGAAGAACAGAAAGATTCATGTCTTTCTTGATTAGTATTATCATATGAATGGTGCAATAAAACTAATATACCCTCATGGAGTGGATGAAGAGGTTTCTATTCAAAATTCCTAGAAGGTTACCAAAAGGATAAATACCCCAAAAAAGGATGGAGAATATATTGGTCAAAATTTGACAATAACAACCATCTATCTTAATACTGGCATCTTATAAAACCATTGATGCTCATGTGGCTCTAGATACAGACCTATGTAGATGCAGACCTATGTTGAAAACTTGCTGTTGCACATATAGCAAGTTCCACCTCTTCATACCACTAATGTTGTCCAAGGGAAAAGCATTCATGCTAAGAACATCTGTATATGATGATAAAAAACCAGCTTTTCAGGAAGTTTCATCAAAGATAAAATTACTCAGAAAAAAAAGTTTTTTTTTTCCTTTTGTCTCGTTCTTTCTTTCTATTATCCTTGTATTTTCCTCTGCGTTCAGAAAAGGCAACACCAGATCAAATAATTAAATATGGCTTATCATAAGTTTATTATTATTTCTATTTTTATCTTTTTGACTCTAACTGGTGGTTTTTCTTTAGAGTTTAGGTGATAGCAAGTCTCTTTAGAACTCCAGGACTTTTCTAAATATCTTAGCTGATTTTAGCAGTAGTGTGGTCTGGATGGTCCAATTCTTCCTCAGATCTCCAGTTCACTCACTCTCTTTTTCAAGTCTTCTGAAGCATTCCAAGGGCACCAATTATTATCATTATTATTATTATTATTATTATTATTATTATTATTATTATTATTTTCTCTTTTGAGAGTTTTTCACACTCATGTTAGCTGATGGTTTTTCTCTGGTGTTTGAGTGACAATAAGTCTTTTCAAGTCTTCTGGACTCTTCTCAATATTCTGGTCAATCTCAACAATGCTGTTATTTGGATGGCCTCCACTTGTCTTCTTATTTCCAAGTCTTCCAGTCCCTGTACCAATACTTTGGTGACTGTAGCAAGCACACCAATTACAACTGGTATCACTATCACGTTCATGTTCCATAGCTTTTTCAGTTCTCTAGCAAGGTCTAAGTACTAATCTTTCTTTTTGCTATCTTTCAGTTTTACCCTGTGGTCAGCTGGAATGGCAAAGTCCACTATTTGGCAGGTTTTCTTTTTTTATTGACTATCACTAGGCCTGATTTTCTGGCCAAGATTAGGTGATCCATTTGTATGTCAAAATCCCAGAGGAGTTTGTGCATCTCTTTTTTTCAAGGTGGATTCTGGGTTGTGCATATACTATTTGTTCATATGGTCAAATTCAAACATCTTGAATATTCCCAGTTGATCACCTTCCTCACCCAGTCATGTCTTTTCCTATACTCTTTTTGCGCTAGCTTACTGTATTCGCTTATTATGTGAGTGATTGTTTCATCATTATTATTATTATTATTATTAGTAGTAGTAGTAGTATAACTACTATTCTTTCAAAAATGATTTCATTTGGAGGCTTTTAACTTAAAAACTGAATAGTATTGAGTATTTTTAACCCATTAGAACTGGAACCAAAATATAGAGGGAGTTAATTTATTTTAAAGAAACTTTTTTAAGATATAAAAGCATTAGAAACAATGTAGTTAAATGCAGTTTCTTGTGTTATAAGGAAATTACTAACACCTGAGTCAATGTTATTTTGGAAGAAACATTTAATACATTATATATATTTAAGAAGGTAAATAGTTGTTAATAAGTACACTGACTAATTCTAGTTTGTCCTTCTCCTCTTCTTCCTACTCCTTACTCTTTGCGATGTTATTTTTATCAGAAAGCAATTATTTTTTTCTTTTTCTATGTTATTTTTTCTTTTTTTTTCTTTCTTTCTCTCTCTCCATCACTTTCTTTCTGTTCATTTGTTTCCTTCTTTCATTTTTCTTTTCTTCTTTTTCACTTTTCCTTTCTTTCTTTTTATCCTTCATTGATTTCTCATTTTTTATTCATCTTTCTTTCTTTATTTATTTATTTATATCTCTTCATTTTCTTTCTTTCTTTCTTTCTTTCTTTCTTTCTTCTTACAGTTGATAAAGTGATCTACTAAGCTTGTCTTAATTGTCATAGAAGGCCAGCAATATTAGACATCCAATGAGGATTGAACTTTTTAGAAATAGTCTGCAAGCCTAGTTCCGTAACCATTACATCAGGTGTCCTACAACAATAATATCTAAGAATCAGAGTAACATTCAAATTAGTGTGTATCTTTACAGTTTATATTACAATTATCTTTAATGAGTTCCCTTTACCATGATTAATGTTTCCATTGTTTGCAACCATTTTTACTTTAAGCAAAAATACCAATTACCCTTTTTATTAAAATTCTTTAGTTTCATTACACTTTCTGTTTCTTAGAATTAACTTCATACATTGTAGTTTGTATATGTGTTGTTGTTGTTGCTGTTGTTATGGTAACAGTTTTACAACTTTTACTTAAAGAAGTTTATTATTATTATTATTATTATTATTATTATTATTATTATTATTATTACTATGATTATTATTATTGGTGTTGTTGCCATCATTTTTCTGTAAAAAGAGACAAGAAGACTCTTTGTATTTTTCGTAAGGTATTGATTATTTTTGAACTTGTAAAAAGCATACAAATAATCAATAAAATATTATTTTTGAAAAACCTTGCTCAGTTTTCTTGATCCAGTTGGTGTGCTGTGAACTTGTGAGGTTTATAAGCTGTTAAGTATTGATGAAAAATTGATAAAAATATCCTTTTTAAAAATAATAGCTTATCTGGATCAGATTGGTGATGCCAAAAAAAAAAAAAAAGAAATGGTATTTGTCAGCGAGAGTGAACAAGTCTTTAAGAAAAAAAAAACATTTACTCAATGTTTTATTCCTTTTCTTCTATTTGCTTTTAAAAAGCACATTTTCCTTTAAGTGCATAAATATTTTGTGATTCTTCTTTTTTTAGAAGAAAACGGCACTTTATATCATATGATAAATCATGGTAATTTCATTGTTACTTAGAAAAATTTTTTTAAATATCATATCCTTTCTACAATGAAATCAGGTGTGTAAAAAGAAAATTTGGGATAAAATTCATTTAAAAAAGAAATAAAATCTCAGAGGGAGGAATTATTTTCAGAAGTATTACTGAATCTTTATAAATAGAATTTCAAAATATAAATTTCTGGAAAAGTTTCTGGAAGCCTAGAAGAATCAGAAGTTTCTTGAAAAGAAACAGTTTATGATAGAATATATTCTCTTTTCACAGTCAGACTTTCTTTAAAATAAGCAAAATGAAATGAAAATGGGAATGAAAAATAATATTTTGATACCATTTGATCACATTAAAGCAAAACATATTCAATTGAAGTGAAAAAAAAATGTTTGTATATTCTGAGTAATTATTTTTTACAACAATTTAAATTGTTTCTTGGTTCATTACTTTTACCTCTTGAAATGTTATTATGTCATTGTTTTTTGAATGACATATCATGTGTTTTTCAAAGGGTATTTTATTTTTATTGTGGAAAGAAATGATTTTCTTCAAGTGCAATGATTTGAAAGAAGTATATAAAACTTTTTCGATTTAAAAATCTTATCTTGGAAATGTCAGATAATTTGATTTCACAAAATTAAAAACAAAAACTTAATAGAAATCATAAATAAGAAATTGAAACACAACTTTAAAAGAATGTTGCAATTATTTTAAGATTTGATTTTAGAATATATGTTTATATAATAGAAATATGTTAAATATCAACATTAAATATATTAATGCATATATATCAAATTAAGAATAGCATGCAAAAAATTTTTTGATCAAGTCGTAGGTTTTAGCAAAATGCTAAGAATTCAAAATAGTTGACTTCATAATGTTTCTTCTAAATATAATCAACTTAACATTTTATACATAAATTGTTTTTCTTTGAAATTATTGAGTAGGAAATTTAGAAAAGTGATAATTTCTGTTCTTTATTTGCTTTTTCTTTTCGAAATAAATTGGAGGCCATGAGGAGATGAAAAGCTAAAATGGATTTCTTAGTTTGTAATTCAGATTTGTAATTCAGTATATTTAACCTTGAGGATAGAGTGTTCATCAATAGCCCAGGAGACCACGTTCAATCCCAGGTTGATTCATACTAAAGACTCAAAAAATGGTACTTGATACTTTCTTCCTAAACATTCAACATTATAAGGTACACATCAAGGGTAAGGTGAAGCAAGCCAGGGAAAGAAGTAGTGCCCTCCCCAACACCTTGGTGTAATTGCTATTGTAAAAGGAGCCTTTGGGTCACCCTCAACTCCTGTCATGAACTTGGCTTTATATATATATATATATATATATATATATATATATATATATATATATATATATATATATATATATATGCATGTGTGTGTATGTATGTATGTGTGTGTAGAGGGAGTGAAAGTGAAAGAAAATAGTGCAATATTTACTTAGCAGGTAAGAGAATCCCCATTACACACACACACACACACACACACACACACACACACACACACACACACACACACACACACACACACATATATATATATATATATATATATATATATGGAGGAAATGGAAAAACAAAGTAATCTAAAAGTAAGGAATTTATTACAAATCGAAAGTTGATGTTAAAACATTTTGGTTTTAATGAACCTTCATCAGGACTTTAAAATGGTGAAACAAGTGTCGATAGAACAATGATGGATGTCTTGATAAAATACAAAAACAGAAGAAGAATGGTATTCGTACTCTCAATTGGCCAAGTCAGTCTCCTGACTTGAATCCAATTGGGAATTTGTGGAATACTTTGAAGGTCAAAGTTCATAAGCAGAATCCACAAAATATCAAGCAATTAGAGGAATTATTCAAGGAAGAGTGGATTAAGTAATGCTGGATCAGTGTGGAAAACTCGTGGCCAACTATAGAAAGTGACTGGAAGCAGTGAAACAAAACAGAGGCTATGCAACATAATATTAAATTGATGTATCCAATACTTTTGCATAGGGTAATTTTGAACTTTGATAAAAAAATGGATTCAACCATGAGTTTTTAATTTTCCTTCCACATACAACTAAAACAACTTTATGAGATATTATTTACCAAATGTCAGGCAAAATGGCGATCATAAACTAGAGTTATAACAAAAAATAAGATGTATCCAATACTTATGCGTGTCACTGTATGTATGTGTGTGTGTGTGTGTGTGTGTGTACACAATGATAGATGAATCGGTATGTTGCCTGGCATAGTTGTAAGCAAAATTTGGATTCACAACTTTTATTGTATAATGTTTGATGTGTGTGATTCATACTGAAATGTTCAGTTAAGTGCATTCAAAATAAAGGAGACTGTGTTGAAAACATTTTATTGTATAAGATACATACAATTTTAATTATTATTGTGTGTGTGTGTGTGTGTGTGTGTGTGTGTGTGTGTGTGTGTGTGTGTGTGTGTGTGTGTATTCATATGCATGGTGTATATTTTCTATGAACAGCCTATTCACAAAATATTATCATCTTCAAAATGGAAAAAAAATCTTGCATCTAAAACCAAACGCAAATATAGATGCAATCCAAAAATCTAGTACCAAAAGCTGTCCATAAAATAATGAGTATTTCTCCCCACTCTCTCTCTCTCTCACTCTCTGTCTCTTTCTCTCTCTTGCTTTTATTTGTCCATCCTTTCATTTATACCAGTTTTGCCCAATCTCAAATGTGTGTGCTTCATGGTAATCAACACAAAGCAGCAACGTTTTCTAGAGACAAAACCATTTTACATCTAGTAATTCATTGTTTCTCTTACTTTTTCTAGGAAGTTATTAAAGGCAAATTAGAAAATGTACCCTCCCATCATCTGCAAAAAAAAAAGTTGAAAAATTTACTTAAATTTCTATTTTGGCATTTTATATATTTATGAATATTTTTAAATGGTTGTAATTTGGTAGTCTAATTTCTCTGCCAACAGATCAGGCTTTCATAGATATAAAACTTGAATAAGTACAAAACATGTCTATGTTTTTTGGGGGTGTTTATCCAACAGAAAAGGGAACTGATTATACTTGTCATGTCAGCAAAAATAACTTAAATGCTTAAAGTTTCTGATCCCAAATCTAAACAAAATATTTACTGACACTTTGACAAACTTTCTTTCTATTTAGCTGGTGATATTTTGACAAGATAGGAAACGTGCAAAACAAGAGATTGATAAAGAAAGAAACTGACAACCTCTTC
>CAUZXS010004842.1:2500-51789 GCA_963585895.1 Sepioteuthis lessoniana
GAGTTCAAACCCTGGACAATAATGTTTGCGTTTTATTTTACTTTAATGCCTTTATGGAAAAGCATGAATCTATTTCCTCACCCACCATCCACTTCCGGTTGAATATTAGGGTAAAATTGGCTATTTTGGCCTTATTAAGGCAACCGGTCAATGAGAAGGAAAACTCTGATTTCAAACCAGCTTTACTCCACAAAAAATAGACCTTATCTCACATCCTACCTGTGGCTGAGGGTTAGGATAAGTACACACATACACAAACACATATGCATACATGTGTGTTTTTGAAGGAGGGATAAAATACAAGAAAAGTTGTATGAGAGCCCTCTGGTTTCTTTCATATATATATATATATATATATATATATATATATATATATATATATATATATTCAAGAGTGTATGTTTAAGCAGCAAGTTACTATTCAATAAAGTTTTGTTAAAGAAGATAGAATACTGTTTGTTTATAATTATTAATTTTATTTTTTCAAGACTCATAGTTATTTTTCTAGTGTCAGTATCTAGGTGTTAAAGGAATTGTCCCATATCTTCTGCCCAAGCGGTTTCGACCATATTTTGGTCGTCATCAGAGGTAGGGTAGTTTTGAGTTGACTGTTGATTTTTTACTGTTTTGATAATGTGTAGCGTTTTATTTTGAAATTGTCGGTTGGAACGTTTTCATGTATGTATGTATGTATGTATGTATGTATGTAACAGTTACATATTGAGTATGTAAAGGGTTAAAACGCTTTTATAGGAGAGTAGGTTTAAGAGTAGGTTTTAAGATATTAAACATGATCAGGCGTTACTCTTTTTCGTGTTCCCTACTATCATTCAGTGTAATGATTGTGGGAACATGTAAAATCGGAACTGTTATTTAATACTAAATCCTCTTTATACATATATATTAAATATACATGATTTGGTTTGGTTAGGTTTCATTTTATATCAACCATTGTAGGTTATTTAATGCTAAATCCTATTTCAAACAATTAAGTTTAACATAAGTACACAGTTTAAATGTAAAAAAAAAAACATTTCTATTTCAAGCTATTCAGTTTGGACAACAAGGTTAAATGGTTTCAAGTATTGCTATGTATTACTTGCAATTCAATTAAATACCTGTCTTTTATCTACATAGTGTTAAAGTATCCAATTATATGGAGTATCCAGTTATATGGAATATCTAATTATACATATATGTCAGACTGAACCTCCAATTTACGTACAGCCATGTTACTTGATCACACTTTTCAAATTAATTTTTCTCAATAAATGAAAAATTCTCGAAAGAGGTGAAAATTATTTTAAGGCGTAGCTGACAAAATAGATAAGAAAAACTCTAGCATAGGCCTTAAGTCAAGATCTAGTCTATGGTGTCGGTTTCAGTTTCTTTTGTTTAAAGACATAGCAAAATTCGTGGGTTATTCAATATCAAAGCCATCGTGGTTAGAAGAATAGCAGTAGTATATTTTAACCCATAGCTGGGACGAATAAGAGGGTATATATGGATCCAGTTTAACTATGTGCAAACAACTGATTTATACTAAATTGAATTATTAGTATCAGGGAGTAATGCTTGAAAGATTTTAATTGTTTACAAAGAAATGAATAGCAATTACGTCAAATAAAAAAAAATGAAGCTGACAAAAAGTCAGCGTCCAATTATGTTTTATACATATAAAGTAAACTAACCCCCCACACCCATTTTAAGATTATACACATCGCTCGAACTAGCTTTTCAAAATAACTTTTCTCAAAAATGAAAAACTCTTGAATTTGAAAGCCATTTTAAACATAGCAGAAAATATACAAGATACAGAATAAATGATTCATCCTAATGAAGCATTTATTTGATTTAAAAACTTTATTTTTCAATATAAACTTATCCCATATCAGTGAATTTAAATCAGTAATGAATAATTATGATTTATTATGGAACATTATAAAGAAGAAATCTCAACTCGAAATACAGATACAAATTCGGACTCGGCAGGATTGATAAATGTGACTAGAACAAGAAGCAACTTCAAAAAAAGACTGACAGATATTAAACAGAATGAGATGCACTCTCGAGATAGATAGATAGATAGATAGATAGATAGATAGATAGATAGATAGATAGATAGATAGAAAGAAAGAAATTGACTGAGATAGATAGATAGATAGATAGATAGATAGATAGATAGATAGATAGATAGATAGATAGATAGATAGATAGATAGATAGATAGAAATAGACTGAGATAGATAGATAGATAGATAGATAGATAGAAAGAAAGAAAGAAAGAAAGAAAGAAAGAAAGAAAGAAAGAAAGAAATTGAGATAGATAGATAGATAGATAGATAGATCTGAATAGACTAAGATAGATAGATAGATAGATAGATAGATAGATAGATGTGAACAGAACTATATAGACCCACGGAAACAAGTAGACAGGCATATAAATAGATATGAACAAAATTAAGAAATGGATCAGATACCTCCTCAGGAACAAACAGTTAGAATAGAATTAGATACACTCTTGAGATAGATAGATTTCCTTTCTTTGTTTAATGGCATATCAATCTTTGGGGATTGTCAAAGCTATTTTAGTAGAAAAACAGCAGTGATGCAATTTAACTCATACCTAGGAGGATAAGAGAGTTCAAACTTTTTCCAAGGGTATTTTTCAGAAAGAAAACGTAATAGCACTCACGGTAGTTCGATCTCGTTTACTTCGAGACTGCAGCCCATCACTTTAACCATTACGCGACGGGGACTCACTCCCAGATAGATAGATAAATAGATAGACAGTTTTGCTGTTCAGCAACATTTTGTACCCTCGTCTCATCAGTACGACAATTTGATCTTAACCAGCACTCTCAAGATAGAATAATAGATAGATAGATAGATTGCACCCAGTGTCCATACAGAGATGATGTATGTAAGCTTTTGCTCGGTCGGTAAACATAGATAGATAGATAGATAGATAGATAAAAATTGACCTTGTGTCATATCCTGCCCCGGCGGAGTGGTAGGTAAAGATAGATAGATAGATAGATAGATAGATAGATAGCCGAATGCCTTATCGTGAAGCAATGTTTATCAGGCTTCACTAACAAGCTTGCAATCTTTTCGTTGTACAGAACAAAGCGCAGTATATATCTATATCGAGGGAGTGGAGTAATGAGAAGACAAAAGAACAGAGTTAGAGAAAGAACCGAACGAGAAAATAAAGACGTATCAATCATAACTTGTATTGATCTTGACATTGTCATAAAAATAGATTCAGTCAGCCAAGATGCGTTATATTTAGCCCACCGAGCAATATCAACCCATTGTTATTTTTATAAGATTTAATTAGGCAACTTCTCTGCAGAGACGAAAATAAACTAAAAACAAAGAAAGAATAGATTAATCCGAATCTATCGTATCTCGAAGCATAGGAGTCTATTTTTAGCCATCTTCCTTTCATAAACCTCACGCATGCGCACTCATCAAATATAGGTCTGTAAGTTCGGTGGGGGGCTGGTGATGTAGGTAATGAATATTTTACGAGTGCATAAATGTATACTCAAGAATGAGCGCCAAATTAGTTATATCTGAACATGGGTTATTCCATGCTTTCGACATAAGTAGGTAATTTCAAGTGTACTTATTAATAGATATATTTAGAATCTTTGGAAGCTATCAAATGAAATATGATTATTTTAAAGAATATGTACCTAAGAATCTTTATCTTTATATATCTGTCCGTAGCTTCTGCTAAGATTAGTGTGTGATATCTGTTCGTGGAGCATCAAACTTCTGGTTGGGATCAGGACCTATTTGCTCATCTTCTTCAGAAATAATCTCATCTTTACTTCAAGACACGCAGGAACATTTACAGTGGTACAATAGTACAATGAAAAGGACATAAATCGACCTTTTCCCCTTCTAACTATGGGTAAATAGTAGAGCAGTCTGAATTCTTTAGCCTAGGTACGTAACCTGTCTAGGAGAATGAAATCAGTTTCGTACTCTGCTTACGAATTGACGTTCCACCCAGCTTTTTTTCTCAAAGCTAAATGGTTAGGTGATTTTAACGGTATGTCAATCCGTCTCGGGTTATTTCATGCTTTGAGGTTAGGGAATCGCGTTTATTGTATGTTAATATTTACATATGCTGTTTTTTAGAGGTTTTTATGCCCACAGTCCGATTGAATATAAATAGTTTTTAAACAGATCTATCCGATCCATAGTTAGGCCCTGACCAGGCACTATCACTCCCGGTCAGAGTAAACGCGAGACTAAAGGTAATGAACGAGAACTCCACACTCCCTAGATATCCAAAATTCACCATCAAACAATTTAGAGTAATACCCTGAACACCCAATCTTAGCGGGTCTTACCCCCCCCCCCAACTGTGGACTCATTCAATATATTCTAAGCGCCATTGACGGACTCGTCTCTAAGTTAAAGGCATTGTACTAAGAGAACCCTTGCTATGATATCCCGTTTTTGCTAGGTTACAGTTATATACATATATACAAACATAACGAGAATTCTTGCAATGCCAAATGAGTATAGTGTTCGCCAATAGTCCTGGAGACTGGGGTTCAATCCCAAGTCGAGTCATACCAAAGAATCAAAAAATGGTACTTGATGCCGCTTTGCTTAACACTCAGCATTATAAGGTGAGGATCAAGTGTAATGTGGAGCAATCCTAGGAGTGGAGTAGCGCCCTTCCCTACACCTGGGGGTAGTAGCTATTGAAAAGGGAGCCTTCGAGTCACCCTCGAATAAGGTCGCCAACTTTACTTACTTAATTACAGCTTCTTGAGCCAATTGTTTGTACAAAAATTAACACTCTTTTAGTGTAGAAATCGATTGATTTTCCATATATATATATATATATATATATATTGTCATCCACAGACAAACTGTTTCGTTCTATCAGAACTCTTCAGTGTGGCTAGACACGCAGGACGCTCGAAACCAGGATCGAAACTCATCCAACTTTACGTTAGACTAAGTCTCAGACCGCTCGGCCAACAAGCGTACCACGTTTGTTTACATTTTTATACCCTATCGGCTACCAGAGTGCTCAATTCTTTAGAAGAGCTTTGCATTATGCGAGCGGCGGCCGAAAATTCCTTCACCAGAGTGCTCAACCCCCATGGGGGAGCGTTTATATTGTCATCCACCCTAGGAATGGAGTAGTGCCCTTCCCTGCCCTTTGGTGTAGTAGCTATTGAAAAGGGAGCCTTTGAGTTACCCTCGACTAAGGTTTATCCAACTTTACTTTCCTTTATATACTAATCGTCTTTTATAAACGCTATGTTCCACTTTAACTTGTTTAAGAATTTAAGTTTCATAATGTAACATTTTCGAATACTTTCCTATTATTTTCCCTTTCAACTTACTCTGACATCGGTGATTAAACAGACATTGCTATTTCCCTTTTCTTCTCGCTTTCCCCCTTCCTTTTCTTTCTTCCTTTTTTTCTTTCCCGTCATTCTTTCTTTTATTCTCCACTCTCCACATGTACAATCCGACATATCATAGATGCTATGTTTCTCTTTAACTTGTTTAAAAATTTACGTTTCATGACATAACATTTTCGAATATGTTTCAAATATTTTTCTTTATTCGTTTCAAACTGCTCTTTTTAAATTCATAGTTCCCACCCTGAAGATGACAAAAACACATTCTATCCGAAATTTTTGTAATTTCATTTTTTAAACAATCCTGTCGAAACGCGTTGATAAAACTAATTTAGGCCGAATTAATCAATAAATCTTTTTCCATCCGTTTATATGGATTTTTCTCTCCGTTTTCTTCGTACAATATATATATATATATATATATATATATATATATATCCACTAATGTTTTTCATATATATATATATATATATATATATATACATCCTTAACTCTCTCGCAATCCGTTTCTATCATCCGTCTCGCCGGGCTGGTCTTCTAGACTGCACCCTGTGTCCACACAGAGTTGATGTATGTAAGCCTTTGTTTTGTCGGCCAACATAGATAGATAAGACCAGACTGAGAAAAATTGTAAACATATCGATATCAATATATAAAACGGCTTATTCCACCAGGGATGTACAACAGGCATTAGATACCATGTAAAAGGTACCAGATATCAGGAAAAGGGTAAAAAATACAAGATACAAAGTAAAGGATGATAGGTATGGGTTGTGTTAGTTAATATGTATTAATATGTATGATGGCAATCAGTAATCATGTAACAGTTCGGGTATGATCGTAGCGAACCCGTCACAAAGTGACCCAACCGCCTGCAGACACAAGGGCAAAGTCATGCCGCGTGTAACTAATTTGGCGGACTGAAAAGTTCCCGGGATGAAAAGTTAATATGGTAACGTTATATCAGGTCTTAATGACATTTTTTACTAATGAGATACAAATACTGAGACACTGATGTGTGTGAACCGCAAAGAAGACTATATTAAAAAATAAACCTCATTTGATCATATTCCATGACAGTATCTTGGTCTGTCTATGAACTTGCTATGATATTTCTCCCTTAGAATACTGATTTAACTCACTCTGCCAAAACTACTTGTTCTTATTTGATCTTGGGACACACTAAGCTTTTTATATATACTAAATAGACTTCACTGGTCAGGAAAATAAGTGGTTTGCATTTTACTACGGGCTGGGTTTGACACAAGGTCAATTTTTAAACGGAGTTTAACAGGTTTCAATCCAGAATTTTCCTTCTACTAGATTGTTTCCTTATAAAGGCTAAAGAACTCAGTCTGTCCTATTTACCTACAGCTGGAAGAAGAATAATAGAATTCATACCTTTCCCAAGACTATATGAAATGCAATCGGCCTCGTCCAGAATATGAACTCGTGTCGCCATGTCTGTTTCGTACGACAACAACCATTACAACTTGGGCACCGCTAAAAATAAGTATTTATTAGGGAGATCCCAAACTGTCTGCATAATAACTTTATCTGTTTCATGCAATCATTTGTTCATCTAATTCAATTCAGCCTCTTGGAAAAGATAAATTTCTGCAAGATGGTTCGTTTATTTCACGAATATGTCTCTATTCTTATGTTAGCATCAATTATAGGTTGGTTGGTTGGTTGGTTGGTTTTTACAGAATGTCAACTCTTATTAGGTTACTCTATGCTGAAGTCAGTTTAAGTATTATTACCTCCAATTATACCGGCTCATTGGCCTAGTGGGTAGAGTGTTCGCCAATGGACCGGGAAATCTGGGTTCAATCCCAGGTCGCGTCATACTAAAAGATTTTTAAATGGTACTTGATACCTACTTGTTTAACACTCAGCAATATAAGGTACTTATCAAGGGTAAAACAGAGCAATCCCAAGGAAAGGAGCAGTGTCCTCCTCTACACCTCGGTGTAGTAGCTATTGAATAGGGAACCTTCTGGTCGCCCTCGTCTAGGGTCGCCAACTTTACTTACTTATATATAAGTACAAAAATATATCACCCCAACGGAGGGGCTTAAAATTAACGACTGTCTCCCCCTGCACAAATGGGGCGTCCTAGATAGGATATTAAGATGCATCCAATGGTGAGACTACAGTTCCAAAGCTCTTAGAAGTGAGGAATCACCCCTTCTTTGGTATTAATCTCAAGCCACATCTGGCCCGAAGTGTTAGTACCTATTTCTGGGTCAAACAGATTTGTTTTAAAAGTTCTAGGAATACATAGGAATACTTGAAACTATATAACTATATATAAATTATTTGTATTAAGAACGGCTACTTGAATCAATAATTGTTTAAAAATTCGTGTTATTGTAAGTTATTTGAAACTATATAGTAAGTATTCATCAGGAGTTTAACATTATGACAATTGTTCACACAGCGATGGATGTTTATCGAGATGACAGGAGCAAATAAAATGTATATAACGAAAAAGATATAAACCAGAATTTAGAGTTCTTAATTTAAAAGTATTAAGTACGTGTTTGGCATGTGGAATGGTCTTTGAAAATGTTGGATCTCCAAGAGAGTTTTTAGAGAAAGATAGTGAGAAAGCCAAGTTTTTATATTTAGAGATCGTTTTGAAGTCATCCATATTAGATGTCGTGTAAGAATGTTTTTAGTATTTGTTTTATCAAAAGGAAAGTATGGAAGTAAATATGGATCTGAATCCAACAAGCATCCATCACTGTGTGAACAGTTCTCATGATATCCAAGTCCTGATGAAGATTATTAAAACCGAAATGTTTAACGTCGGCGTTACATCAAAATAAATTCATCTGATTTGGATTATTCTGTTTTTTTACTTTTTTCATACTGCCGGATTTACTTCCATATTTACTTCCAGTGTTCGCCAATGGCCCAGGAGATCGGGGTTCAATCCCAGGTCGAGTCATACCAAAGACTCAAAAAATGGTACTTGATTCCTCTTTGCTTAACACTCAACATTATAAGGTACGGATCAAGAGTAAAGTGGAGCAATCCAGGGAAAGGAGTGGCGCCCTCCCCTACACCTTGGTGTAGTAGCTATCGAAAAGGGAGGTTTCGGATCACTCTCCACTATGGTCACCAACTTTACTATATATATATATATATATATATATATATATATATATATAAATATATATTCTTTTATTCCATTCTATTCAAACTTCACAGCGGATGTATTTGAAATACGATCGCTATTTTGCGTATCAGACTCTCAGACAATTATTTTTTTCCAATTTAATTGAATATAGTTTGGAATGGTATAAATGGCAAAAATGTTTATATTTCCAATTAAAGCTTTCTTTTCGTTCTTTTTTTTTTTTTTTTTGTGATATTTTGTTTTTTTTTTTTTTGGTTTGTGTTTTTGATTATTATTTTATTTATTTATTTTTTTTTGCTTTTGACTTGTTTCCTTGGTTTTATCACACAATGTTGAACCAAGAAAAGCAGTGCACGTAAAACGATTTTATTTTCAAGTATTGTGTGCATGGCAGACATGTTATATAAATGCACAGATGGATTTATTGATTTATTCAAAGAGAGATTTAATCGAACAGAAAAATCAAATTCAGCACTAAGCACGCTTTACATTGCCTTATCGGGGAAGATCTTCTAATTACCAGTCATCTCTCTCTCTCTCTCTCTCTCTCTCTCTCTCTCTCTCACGCACACACACGCACACTGTTACGGGTAGTTGTTTACTAAGTTTTACTCAGTTTTGGCACAAGGCCGGAGTTATGGCGCATCCAGGCACGAACTCTCAAATAATGGTTTGCTTGTCTAGCTTGTTAACCATGACACTACTAGAGATACCTTCATATTTTTATGGTTATGACATTAAACAGGATCCAGTGGTAAGATTCTAGTTCTGGAATTCTGAGGAGAATAAATTCACCTCTTCGTTGCCATTACTCCCAGGACCACTCTGACACGTAGTGGTTGTATCTGTTTGGGTCCGATCAATGAAACAAACAAATGTTTGAAAATAATGTGTATTGGATAGGAATACTTAAAACTACATACATGCGTGTAAATTATTTGTGCTCAGAAAAGTTACTTTAAGAGATGATATCCAGGTTTTTTTACGCGAATCTTTAGTGATTGTTTTTTTACATGAGTCTGAGTGACAGCAAGTCTCCGAAGATCTCCAGGACTCATCTAAGAATTCTAGCCGATGTTAACAATTCTGCGTTCTCTATGATCTCGGTCCTTCCTGTGATTTCCGATCCTTCTGGGAGGGGGGGTTCCAAGCCTTTGGAGACCATTCCAAGTGCACCAACTATAACTGGTATCACCGTCCTCGTTATGTTCCAGTTTTATTTAGTTCTCGGGTAAGATCCTAGGATTCATCAATCATTTGGCTTTCTTTGTTTTTCACCCTGTTGCCTGCTGGAACGGCAAAATCCTCAAGATTGCAAATACTTTTTCCTTGTTAATTAACTCTAGGTCGGATATCATCATCATCATCATCATCATCATCATTATTATTATTATTATTATTATTAATAGTAGTAGTAGTAGTAATTACTTGAAACAATATCATGGTGTAACTGTTAAAATGGTTGTCCTGGGTATAACACTAAAATATATCTGACGGTGAACTTCCTGTTCTAGTGCTCTAAGAGTGTGAAGTCACACTTTCGTTGCCATTACTCCCAGGTCCACTCTTAGTGGTCGTACCTGTAAAGGTCCCATCTGTTAGTCAAATAAATCCTTTTTGAGATAATCTCAGAATACTTTTACCCACATTAATGCATTAGCTCTTGAAACATTTATATTACAAGAAAGTATATAAGGATTGTAAACTTTATTGATACATTGCTTCTTAAAACTTTAATATTGTGACTAAGCATGAAGTAAAATACATGTTCAGAATGATTGGAAACTTAATCAATACACTGAGTCATAAAATAGTGATTTTGCAACTAAGTATTTGCCCAGTCGGCTGGGGCTGTAGAATAAACCGACTGCTTCTCTGCAGAGGAGTAAGACCCTACCCCCCAACGAGTGTCCTGGATATGACACTAAAGTTTCTGATTGTGAGGTTCCAGCAATGCTGGAGCTTTGGGGAATGCGGAGTACCCCTTTATCGCCATCGCTCCCAGATCCACTCTGGCCCTGCGCGGTAGCACCTTATAGGGCCCTATCTATGGGCTAAATAGAAATAACGGCATACTTATGCTAAACTGAACTGTTAAAACTGAATAGCTTGAAATAGAAATGTTTTTGACAATTAAACCGTACTTATATTTTAAAATGCAGCTTACGCTAAACTGAATTATTTCAAATAGAACTGTTTTTGACATTGAAACTGTATTTACATTAAATTGAATTGTTTAATATAGAAATTTTTTGACATGTAACTGTGTAAACAAAATCTGTACCTATACTAAGCTGAATTAGCTGAATTAGATCTGCTTGACTAAACTGAATAGCTCGAAATAGAAATGTTTTTCACTATTAAACTGTACTTACATTTAAACTGCGTGCTTACACTAAACTAAATTATTTGAAATAGAACTGTTTTTTGACATTGAAACTGTACTTACACTAAACTGAATTATTATATACAACTGCTTGAATAGTTTGAAATAGAAATGTTTTTGACAATTAAACTGTGTACTCATGCTAAACTGAATTGTTTGAAATAGAACTGATTATATACATAAAAATGGATTTGGCGTTAAATAACCTACAAAGGTTGATATGCCATAAAACCAAACCAAACCAAAGCAACTAAGTATGAAGTATTTACCTGTTTAAAATGATTTCGACGCTACATCATTTCTTATCTCAGTTCGGTATAACTCAAAACCCCAAGGGCTGATACACCGTAAAATCAACCAAACAACACACACACACACACACACACACACTGTGAGTACGTGAGTATGTGTGTGTGTGTGTGGTTTAATAGTTATCGTCGTAAGAAAGGACCCCTTTGGTGGTGTAACGGTTTGAAAACTTGACTAGCAAACCTACACGAGTGAGTTCGAGTCTCATTGGGTGCCCCATTCATTCGGCCTTGTGCAACATCTGTGAAGGTAACGTACCTGGGCATTCGAAGCGCGCACGAACGTGTCTGGCTTGTAGAGAGAAAACCGATATGGCTGCCGCGAGCATATTTGACGAGGGGAGATCTCGAACCAGCGAGAGGTAATTTGCACGTATGCAAATTCTTACGAGAGCTCATGAACATACAAATACGCACGGTAACGGCTGAACGGGGATTGTGTTCTGAGTGCATTTGCTCGACGAACGTGTTACAACTCAACGAAGGAAGGAAGGATGGAAAGGAAAAGAAAAGAAAGGAAAGGAAGGAAGGAAGGCGAGAACCAGAAGGAGAGAGAGAAAGAAGGAAGGAAGGAGAACTAGGGAGAAAGCGAGAGAGAGGGAACAGCTAACAAGAGAGAGGGAGAAAGTGTTCGACTGAAACCAACAAGTGTCCTCTCTTGAATTAATACAAGAATCAGTTTCCTATTGCTTTTTATGCCTGCTCTTGACAACAACATCGAAGCAAAGAGCTTCGTAAATTACTATTGGACGAGGCTGATTACATTTTTCATAGCACTAACATATTTGGGAAAGGTATGAATCTAATTATCCTCCCTCTAGATTTGAGTTAACAAAAGAACTAACAACAACAACAAAAATTAAACAACTGACAAAAAAAAGTTCCCAGAAATAAGCATTAAAAACATTTTAAAGGAAGAAAAAGTTGAAACAAAATAAAAACTTCGACCGGATCATCAGAATTAAGCATTTATAGGTTTGGTTTGGTTTGGCTTGTTGGGTTTTATGGCATATCAACCTTTGTAGGTTATTTAAAGCCAAATCCATTTTTATGGAAATAATCTGTTCTATTGAAAACAGTTCAGTTTAGCATAAGTACACAGTTTAATTGTCAAAAACATTTCATTTTCAAACTATTTAAGCAGTTATATGTAATAATTCAGTTAAGTGTAAATACAGTTTTAATGTCGAAAAGCAGTTCTATTTGAAATAATTCAGTTAAACATAAGGACGCAGTTTAAGTGTAAGTACAGTTTAATTGTCAAAAACGTTTCTATTTCAAGCTATTCAGTTTACTCAATTCAGTTTAGCATAAGTATGCTGTTAGTTCTATTTAACCCATAGATAGGGCCCTATCAAGTGCTACCACTCCGGGCCAGAGTTGACCTGGGAGCGATGGCAATGAAGGGGTACTCCGCATTCCCCAAAGCTCCAGCATTGCTGGAACCTCACCATCAGATTGTTTAGTGTCATATCCAGGACACTCGTTGGGAGGGGTCTTACCCCTCTGCAGAGGTGCAGTCAGTGTATTCTACAGCCCCAGCCGACTGGGCAATAAGCATTTATAAACTTGTCCAGTACACAAAGGGGTCAGCACATGGTAAAAGCAGATAATGCAAGAAACCCAAAATCATAAGCCAGGCTAATCAATGCTTACTACATTGATATAAAAAAAAAACGAAAATAAAAGAAAGAAAGAAGTAAATATAAGAATAAATAGAATTGACAATTTATAAAGGAAGAATTAAGCAATAAGATAGTTTCGATGAAAGAAAAGCTAATTAAGAAAGAAGAAAAATAAGATATTCTATCAGTAATCATAATTTTTTATGTGTCATCATAAAGAGGTTGGTTGCGTTTTATGGAATATCAACCCTTTAAGGTTATTCAAATACCAAAACTCGTTCATACATAAGATTCGCAAGGGAATTGTTTATAGGTAACATTCTTCAATAAACCGGAGTTCATTTGTTTGCACACAGTTAAATAAGTATTGTTGATTAACTCTGATAATTCTTTACAACATTATTCATTTGCACACTGCTAAATAGTTCCAAGTATTGCTATGTAACATGAACAATTTCCTTGGGCTTGGTTAGGCAACCAGTCTAGTAGAAGGAAAACTCAACTGAAACCTATTAAATTTCGCCCCAAAATGCCCTTGTGTCACATTTTGCCCGTGCGGAGGGGTTGGTAAACACACACACACACACAAATATATATATATATATATATATATATATATATATATATATATATATATATAGTTAATTTTCTTCTAAACCAAAGATGCCAGGATTTTCTTAATTCTACGGAAAGTTTGTACATCCATAAAATATATTATTAAGTTGGGTGGTTGTTTGGGTTTTATGGCATATCAACCTTTTTAGGTTATTTAATGCCTTATCCATTTTTATGAAAATAGTTCTATTTCAAGCAATTCAGTTTACCATGAGTACACAGTTTAATTGTCAAAAACATTTCTATTTCAAGCTATTCAGTTTAGTCAAACAGTTCTAATTCAGCTGATTCATCTAGTATAAGTATAGATTTTGATTACACTGGGACATTGGCCCAGCAGTTAGAGTGTTCGCCAATGGCCCGGGAGACCTGGGTTCAATCCCAGGTCGAGTCATACCAAAGACTTTAAAAATGGAACTTGATACCACCTTGCTTAACACTCAGCATTATAAGGTACGGTTAAAGTGGAGCAATCCAAGGAATGGAGTAGCGCCCTCCCCTACACCTTGGTGTAGTAGCTATCGAAAAGGGAGCCTTCGGGTCACCCTCGACTATGGTCGCTAACTTACTTACAGTTTCAATGTCAAAAACAGTTCCATTTCAAGCTATTCAGTTTAGTCTAACAGTTCTAATTTAAACAATTTAGTTAAGCATAAGTACGCAGTTTAAATGTAAGTACACAGTTTAAATGTCAAAAACAGTTCTATTTCAAGCAATTCAGTTTAGTTTAACAGTTCTAATTTAAACAATTTAGTTTAGCATAAGTACGCAGTTTAGTTCTATTTAACCCCTAGATAGGTCCCAATTAGAGTGGACTGGGGAGCAATGGCAATGAAGAGGTATTCCGTATTCCTCAAAGCTCCTCACCATCAGATTGTTTTGTGTCATATCAGGACACTCGTTGGGGGAATCTTAACCCTCTTCACAGGTGTAGTTAGTGTATTCTACAGCCCCAGCCGTCTGGTTCAATATCATAAGGAATTAGATATTATCAAAACCAACAGTATTGAAACTCTGTCGAGAAAATTATTATAAGTATATCCATCAAATAAATCTTTGTAAATGTTCTTTAGTTACAGTTTCGAGGCTTAAGACTTTAGTATTAAATAATATATAATAATATCCGTTTTAATGTTCCAATAGAAATGGTAAACTTCTGGTAGCTTTGGTTTAGAGGAAAATGGTTTTTTTAATTAAAAAATTGGTAGGGATATACTTATTATGGTCAATCTGGCAATCTTCCTGGGCAGTGAAAAATTAAATCAGTGCAGCTTCAGTGGACACGGGAAATCCCACATGGCAACACCTCCCCCTTTCAAAGAAGTAAGCGCTGAGTTTATTGCCCGTTACTGGAGACGCCCCAAAAGTGAAACGCCAACGAAGAGGAACAATTTTTGGCATCGACCTACCCCCACCTCGGAGGCTTGCATCGTGTGGAGACCCAATATTAAACCAACTTTTTGCCAATATTCTGCACCTTGGTAGCATTCACACACACACACACACACACACACTTACATATATATATATATATATATATATGCGAGGGTCATTAGATAAATAAGGTGAATTTTGTTTAAGTTGCTACCCATAAGATGTGCTGTTACAGTCACAAATCAATACCAATGGCTGCTTTTTTCTTTACTGACCACTGCGGCCAGAACTTTTCTTTACTGGAATGTGAGTAACGGATTGTCTTTTTGGCGTGTAATGGCAAACCCATGTTTAGTCTATATGTAAATATTTTTTAACAAATATATGCTTCTCCATACACATCACACATTCTTTTATACATTTTACTTGATGTGTTATATAGTCACATATGCAGATTCACATCTACATACATGCACATATGTATGTAGAATAATTCACAGCGACACAACGATAAAGAAGGAAGACGCAGGAAGACTTCTTTACAAATATATTTTACCACTCACTTTATTGCAAGGGTTCGAAAGGGTTGTTCAAGGTTTGCATGTGAGAGGGTGTTGGAGACCGAACAGAAACTTCATATTTTGACCTCCACTCCTTATGACCGTCACGTTGTGTCTTTCTTGTTCTCTTGATGCTCAACCGGGGCCGTGGGGTCCACTCTGCTGGATGTTGGCTTTCTTTATTGCATCTTATCAGCATCTTCTCTCGACCCCAAACTCCATCGGGGATTCCGAGGGCCCCCTCGGTCGGGTGTGGCTTTCCCTACCACATCTGGTCTCTAGCTGTCTGGAATTCTACTGGCAACTACTCTTTGGACTCGAACTCAACTGAGTTAAATAATAATTCAACGCCCACACGATCGCACACTGGATCTTTGAAATCGAATGTTTAATCGTCATCAAGCGGAAATAACTGTCATGCAGTTCACAGTTCACTCTCTTCCGGTGCATCACTGTAGTGGCACCGTGGGACCTTCACCTTGTCCCATATTATTAGCCTTAATCCGCTCACGCGATCTCTTTCGATTACTGGCCATCAGAATGTGTCACTTCCTTCCGGTGCATCACTTTAGAATAGCATTTTTGGGCTGGGTCAAAGGTCAAAATATAACAGATGTGAACTTCTTAGTCACCTTTGTCCAAGCCTAGAGCACTGTTTGATTTGCCACCATTTTGAATAGTCACAAAAGAAATTTTTTTGTATTAAGATATTAATATTAAAATGATTTTTGCTTTAAACGAATTTCAATCAAGACTGTTTACATTTATGAAAAAAAATTCTTAAAAATTATTCTGCTTTTATCTAAAATACACCTTATTGAATTACTCTCGTATATATATATATGTGTGTGTGTGTGTGTGTGTGTGTGTGTGTGAGAGAGAGAGAGAGAGAGAGAGAAAGAGAGTGAGAGAGAGAACTCCAAGTTTGTTCAAAAAGTATCGAGACTGGAGTTATATTTACCAAAATAGAAATGAACCATGAATGAAACGTTAATTTTCTGCAAGATAGTCCCTTTAGCATTCAGTATAATAATTCCAGCGAGTTTTCAGTCGGTCGAAGCATCTCTGAAACCTTTCTTTTTATATGGTGTGACGCTGCGCCATTGTATTTTCATTGTCTTCCATATCCTCATATTTACCTCAAATATGAATTTTCCTGTTTTGGAAATATGATAATCGCATTGATTTAGGTGTGGTGAGTATGGTGGATGCTGTACTTGTACAATCTTGGGTTTCAGTAAAAACTGCTCTTCAGAAATTATTGGTTGGGTGTCTCCGTGGCGTAATGGCAAACATGCCGGACTACAACATCGTAGTAAGCGAGTTCGAACTCTAGTCACGCTATAATGTTCACTTTTCGACTAATATACTTGGAAAAGGCACAAAACCAGCAATGGGTTAAATAGTACCATACTGTTCTTCTCAAAGGATGACTCTGGCACTAAATAACCCACGAAGGCTGATATGCCATTAAACAAAGAAACCAAATCCTACCCACGGACAATATCAAAACTATTTTTATTTATTTATTTGGAAGTTAGACCTGACCGATAAAATGAAACGCAGTTTCTTCCAAGCAGTGGTCGGGTCGATACTGCTGTATGGATGCACTACATGGACGCTAACTAAAGGTATCGAGAAAAAAATTGATAGCAACTACACAAGAATGCTGTGAGCAATACTGATCAAATCAAGGAGGCAGCAACCCACAATGCAGCAGCTGTACGGTCACTTACCATCCATCATGAAAATTATCAAAGTTAGACGAACTAGACATGCGGGACACTGCTGGAGAAGTGGGGACGAGCTCATAAGTAACGTACTCCTGTAGACCTCTTCATATGTCCGAGCAAAGGCAGGACCACCAGCTAGAACCTACATACAACAGTTCTGTGCCGATAAGGGATGTAGAAGACCTGCCGGAATCAATGAACGATAGAGAAGGGTAGCTAGGAAGGGTCAGGGATATCCGTGCTGATGGTGTAACATGATGATGATGATGATGAAAAGATTAGCACCAATTGTTGTATAGCCACATAATAAATATGCATATATACACATATACATGCAGGATACATTTTGACACAAAATGATAATAAAGACTAGCGAAGACTTCTTTAAAAAAAAATATACCTCTCACTTTATTTGAAAGGTTTGTGTGTGTGAGAGGGAGTTGGAGACCAAACAGAGCTGCAATATATTGACCCCCACTCTCATGGCCATCAGCGTTGTGTCTTTCTCGTTCTCCTGATGCTCAACCGGAGGCCCGGAGGCTCAGCTTTCTGCTGAGTGCTGGCTTTCTCTACCACATCTTGTCACCAACTTCTGGTCTCAATCGGAGTCCCAAAGGCCCCTTCTGCCGGTGGTGGCCTTCTCTACCACATCTTGTCACTAACTCATCTCATCTCCAACACACTGCCTTCCCGTCCTCACCGAGTCATATAATAGTTCAATCGCCCACTCAATATCTTTGGAATGGCATGTTTGATCGTCATCAAGCGGAAATAACTGTCATGCAGTTCACAGGTCACTCTCTTCCGGTGCATCAGTCTATGACTGTACATTGGGATTTTAACTTGTCCCATATTGTCAGCCAATGCTGCCTACGCGATTTCTTCCCATAACTGCCATCGGAATGTGTCACTTCCTTCCGGTGCATCACTTTGGAATGGCATGTTTGGCCGAGTCGAAGGTCAATATACAACACAATCAGCAATCTAGAACTTTAAACATTATCACTGTATTCATATAAGCAACTCAGCGTCTTCGTTTAAATTTTGAATTTCAAAATTAGGAATAAAATAAAGGTACAATGTCGATATTTTTTATCATAACATCTATGACTGTCAAGACAAAGCAATAGATTATTGAATATTGATTCTTTTTATCAGTTTCCTTGTCCTTGTTTGAAAAAGTCGATGATATCACGTCTCGGAATTTCAGACAAAAGGTGGAGTGCCGAACGCTGATGAAACTTATTTACGACACTTTGCAACAACAATTTACTTGCCGCTTTGAGAATAGGCGTTCTGTTCCAAGCATGTTCAGCTCTACTTGGGAAGACCTGTCTCCTTTTGCTCTTTCTTCGTTCATCTTTGAATATGGAACTCTAAAAGGTCAAGGAAAGACAATAAAAGATTTCTCTTGTTATTTATTTTATTCTTTTTTATTAGTATTCTCGCTTTATTTTTCATTCGCTTAAAATCCGCTGTTCGTGGCAATAAAGTCATGTTTCGAATCATATAATCTTTATAAAAAATATCTGATAATTATCTATAAAGAAAGAAATGTAAAGTAGTGTGGTACTGGTATGGAAGCTTTCAGCCGATAATTGATCCCGAGATCAAACACTTACAGAAATGATCACTGGTTGTTATGTATCATGGATCATTCCCTTGCGATGTAGGAACCAAGATGAGAAAAGGAATCATGAAGAAATAAGGAACCAAGAGAAAATGAATTTTTTTGTTTATTTTTTATGGCATATCACCTCTTGTAGGTTATTCACAACCAAAGTCGGTTTATACATATATATTTTATATATATAGGATTTCCTAGCGAATAATTTGTAAGTAAAGTTATTTTTAAACAAGCCAGAGCTCATTTGTTTGTACTCTGTTTATTAGTTTAAAGTATTGCTATGTTGTACCAATAATTCAATTTTTGAACACAGTTAAACGGTTTCAAGTATTCCTATTCAACACGAATAATTCTACTCAACATTTATTTATAGTCATTCGTGTGCACAAAGTTAAATGTTTTCAAGTGCTGTCATTTGTTTACATACAGTTAAATGGTAAACAGTTCTATTCCTAACACTTCAATTGCCCAGTCAGCTGGGGCTGTAGAATACACCGACTGTATCCCTACAGAGGAGTAAGGGACCTCCCAACAAGTGTCTGGGATATGACACTAAACAATCTGATAGTAAGGTTCCAGTAATGCGGGAGCTTTGGGAAATGCGGAGTACCCCTTCATTGCCATCGCTCCTTGGTTAACTCTGGCCCAGAGTGGTAGCACCTGATAGGGTTCTGTCTATGAGTCAAATAGAACTAAACTGTGCTTATGCTAAACTGAATTGTTTGAAACGGAACTGTTTTTGACATTTAACTGTATGTAAACAAAAAAAAAGACTAAACTTATATGAAACTGAATTGTTTTAATTAGAACTATTTGACTAAAGAGAATAGCTTGAAATACAAATGTTTTTGACAATTAAACTGTGTACTTATGCTAAACTTAATTGTTTGAAATAGAACTGTTTATTTGAATAAAAATGGATTAGGCATTAAATAACCTACAATTGTTGATGTGCCATAAAACTCAAACAAACTAATAAACACTTTAATCTAACATAAGTCATTTGTTTGCGCACAGTTTAAATGTCAAACAGTTCTATTTGACCTATAGATAGTACTCAGTCAGGTACTCCCACTCTGGGTTGAGTGAACCTGAGAGTAATGGCAATGAATGGGTACTCCACATTTCCCAAAGCTCCAGGACTAGAGCTTCACCATCAGATTGTTTAGCGTCATATCCAGGACACTTTTTGGAAGGAGGGACCTTCCTCTCTGCAGAGACGTTGTCGGTGTATTCTACAGCCCCAGTTGACTGGGCTGGATGAAACAAGGTTTTATAAGAGAGATGCACTGTGGTCGGGTAGGAGATACCACGTTTAAAGAGCAACAGGTTCTGATATTTAGATTAGTTTCAATATGTTCGTTGTGATCCAATCTCAAAGAGAAACAATTGTATTATCCAAGTTTAGCATTTTAGACTCCCCACTCCTAAATGTGCTGAGTATGGAGAATAAGGTAAAGTTGTCCACCCGAATGAAGCGATTATCTCCCTTGTGTTTGATGTTGGTGGGTGATCGAGCATTGTCATTCAGAAGAAGGATATTACCGATTAAAAAATTTAGAGCCTTCAGACTATCATCTCTTCGGCCCCATGAAAGAGGGTTAAAGAGGCAAGCATCATGCCATTGACGAGGAAGTGAAAACTGCAGTGATGAAGTGGCCCAAAGAACAGGGAACATATTTTACGAGGCAGGGATACATGCTCTCAATTGAAGGTGGAACATTGCTATTGAGAGAAACGGTGACTATGTTGAGAAGTAGGAATGTGATCCACAGAGGTCCAGCTTCATTTTGATGTATGATACAAGTTCCTATGTCGGTAATTATTCCTGTACTAAAGAAAAAAAGCATTACTTTTTGGTTTGGTTTGGTTTGGTTTGGGTTTTATGGCATATCAAACTTTGCAGGTTATTTAACGCCAAATACATTTTATGTAAATAATCAGTTCTATTTCAAACAATTTAGTTTAGCATGAGTACACAGTTTGTCAAAAACAAGACTATTTCAAACTATTCAAGCAGTTATATATAATAATTCAGTTTAGTGTAAGTACAGTTTCAATGTTAAAAACAGTTCAATTTCAGATAATTCAGTTTAGTATAAGTACGCAGTTTTGATGTCAAAACAGTTCTATTTTAAACAATTCAGTTCAGCATAAATACGCAGTTTGAATGTATAAAAACAGTAAACGCCAGCCACCGTTTAGTTCTATTTAACCCATAGATAGGACCCTAATCAGGTGCTACCACTCCGGGCCAGAGTGAACCTGGGAGCGATGGCAATAAAGGGGTACACCGCATTCCCCAAAGCTCCAGCATTGCTGGAACCTCACCATCAGATTGTTTAGTGTCATATCCAGGACACTCGTTGGAGGGTTCTCACCCCTCTGCAGAGAAGCAGTCGGTGTATTCTACAGCCCCAGCTGACTGGGCAAATTACTTTTTGACTCACCCTCGTATATATATATATATATATATATAGAGAGAGAGAGAGAGAGAGATTCAGAGCAATATCAGTTTTATTTATATTTTTAAATACTTTCGAGAAATATGCAAGCTAGATTACATGAATAGTTATATAATGGCATAGACGAGGCAATTCAGATACGATGAGATGACGCATAAGAACGTGGTAAAGTCGGATGATGATGTCTGCTATGGCTCTGACCAGACTGGGGCGTAAACAGCACCGACTCTGGCATTTTGGGCAGACGAAATCATCTCCTGGTAATGGTTAGGCTTGTACTACTCTATCATAACGTGTAAACTCTTCGCTCTTTTTCATTACGATATATATTTGTTTATTTCTTTATCCATCTATTTATTTATTTATTTATTTGTATCAGACATCTTGAAATTCGTCAGACGTACTTGCTAACACTAAAAACGCAAGCGAAGAATAAAGAAATCAGTCAGCAGAGAACGCTGCCAACAGGCAAATTGGTTTAAATTGGTTTGGTTTCTTTGTTTAACGGCACATCAACCTTCGTAAGCTATTTAATAACAAAGCCATCCTTGTAAAAGATCATCAGCGGTGCTATTTAACTCATACCTGAGGGGGTGATCAGGGGAGTTCATGCTTTTCAGAAGGGTAATAATTCGAGATTGAAGATAATAGTGAGACTGGAATTCGAACTCGTTTACTTTGAGTTTGCAGTCCAGCTCGTTAATTGGCTTAGAAACATGTCAACAATACGAGTATAAATACATGTGTGGTCATGGTCTTACCGATCGATAATGGGCTTTGACCTAAAAATTCAAAGATACATTTTTATCTTGTAATGGAAACGATGTGCCTAGGACATAGGACATTAGAATGCATATATATATATATATAACCCATTCCTCCGCACTTGCAGGATGTGATGCAAGGGGAATTTTTAATTGGACTTTAATAGGTTTGAATACAAAGTTTTCATTCTCCTAGATCTGTTTCTGTACCAAGGTGTAAGAGGTAGATCTCCCCTCCTAATTACGCATAGCTGAAGAGAGAATAGTTGGATTCAAGCATATAAACGCTATATGAAACGCAGACTATCTCGTCCAGGATTTGACATCTGGTCACTGTGTCCACATCCCACGACGGTAACCATTACACCACGAGCGTCTCTGCATATGTTTAATATATGTATGTATTTAACGATACCCTTCTGCTGCAATCAGGATGTGACACAAGATCAATTTTTTTGCGGTATTAAGCTGGTTTGAAAGCAGATTTTTCGTCTTAGATTCGTTACTTAAGAAAGGCAACATTTTACTCACGCCTGGTGAGGAGACAAATGAATTCAGGCCTTTTCAAGGGCATTAGCGTAAAGTGCAATGCAAACATCTTTGCTTTGGAATTGAACTTGGGACCCAGATTACATTTCCTTTGATGATAACCGTTATATCAAAAGCGCCTTCGCCCATTATTAATATTATTAGTATATTCATCGATGCTTTTATATGTTAGCACAAGTTTAAATAAAACAACTGTATGGATATTTCAAGCGACAAAAAAAGCGAAATCTCTCACGAGAAAACTTGGACATGACTAAGAATGGCAAACCTTTAAAGAGAAACTGAATCTCTTCTAATAGCTAACAAAACAACGTCATAAGGACAATGTCAAAACAAGATTAGACAAAAGGCAACAAAAAAGTAAATGTACACTATATTGTGACAGAGACGAAACGATCAATCACATAATAACCAAATGTTGTAAATTAGCACAAAAAGAGCATAAGACTAAACACGACTGGATGGGGAAGGGGATCCACAGGGAAGTGAGCAATAAGTTTAAATTTGACTATACGAACAAATGGTATATGCACAACCTAGAATCCGTCCGAAAAAATGAGATGCACAAACGGGGATTTTGATATACAAACGGATCAGCTAATCTCGGCCAGACGTCCAGACCTAGTGATAGTCAACAACAAAAAAAGAGAACCTGCTGAATTGAGGACTTTGCCGTTCCAGCTGACCACAGGGTAGAACTGCAGGGAAGTGAAAAGATAAGTACGTAAAGAACTGAAAGAACTATGGAACATGAAAGTGACGGTGATACCAATAATAAATGGAGCATTCGGTACAGTCATCGGAGGATTGATAGTGGGACTAGAGGATTTGGATATTAGAAGACGAGTGTAGACCATCTAAACTACAGCCTTTTTGAGATCGGCCAGCATAATTAGAAGAATCCTGGAGACTTGAGGAGACGTGCCATCACTCAGACTCCAGTGGAAAACCATCAACTTATACTATTGTGAAAAACTCTCAAAAAGTAAGATAATTATTATAGCAGAAATTTCATCAAAGTAATAAACATATTGGCAGCCTCCTTTGTTGGATATTCTGGTCCATTCTTATAATTGACAAGAGACGAAGTCAAGACAAATGGACCAAGGGACAAGGAAATTGGTAACGATCCACAAGGCCTCACACCTGAGAGACCACATACATTAAAAGAGTCAAGGAAAGAAGAAGGAAGAAGACTCGCCAGAATTCAGGATTGTGTAGATGCAACAACTCGAAGGCTTTTTTCTTCTTCTCTTATTTCTCTCTCTCTCCCTCTCTTCCTCCCTCACTCTCTCCATACCTACCTCTCTCAAGTTACGTCTAACTTTCTCTTTCTCCCTTTCTCTCTCTCTCTCTCTCTCTTTCTCTCCATCATTTTTTCTGTCTCCCAACTGCACCATCTCTTTCATCCCTCCCACCTTCTCTCAATCCTTTTCATATTTTCTTGACCCATACTTCCCTTATTCCATTTGCATCTTTCTCTTTCTATCACCTTTTTATATCCCTACCCACTCTGTGTCCTTTCCTCTCTTTGTTTCCATCTCTCGCCCTTTTCATCCATTTTTCTATCTTCATCCTTCTCTCGCTCTCTCTCTCTCTCTCTCTCTCTCATTCACTCTTCCGTTTTTCTCTTACCTTACCTTAGCTCTCCGTATCTGACATCCTCCCTCTCCAACTTTCTCCTTCCCAATGTTTACTCTCCTCGCTCTTTCTTCATCTCACACTTTCCATCTCTCTCTCTCTCTCTCTCTCTCTCTCTCTCTCTCTCTCTCTCTTGTTCAGATTTCATGAACATCCGGGAGCTAGATTACCGGTTGACCTGAGCAGGAAAGGTACAACAAAATGGGAAAGGAATTCCTAGACTTTTGCTGCTGTTCAGAGATCGAGAAGGTGAAAGAAGAAAGAGTGGTGTGTTTAGATATTGGGAGGGAGATTTTCAGAGAGGGGGAATGGTCAGAAAATGAGACGGATAGTGAGAGAAAGATCGAGGGTGAATAAGAGAGACAGAGAAAGAGTGTGTGAAACTAAGGAGAAGTAACATATAAAGAAAGAGAGAGAGAGAAAGAGTGCTGATTGGGAGTCAAGGTCAAATCAGTAGCACGAAAATTTCTTTCTATTAATAGAAGTTGAATGTAAATTAAACGAAGAAGTATAAAAAGTCTATTGAAAGATTTTAAGATGTCATTGCCATCTTTGAATAGAAACGCCTTAGGACCAACGAAATTGCAGATTGATTATAACTGAAAAATGCTCGCTCTTATCTGGACGTATTATGCAAATATAAATATCACATATTTTCCCCAGCGTCGAGGGGGCATCCTAATTTTCTCAAGCACAATTTTGAAAAGATTTTTTAAAGAAAAACTTAGAATTATATGAAATGCGAAAAAATAACCTGATTTCCGTTATAGGCGCTTTAAAGGTAGCAGTTATTGCCGTCGGAAGAGGACTCGTCTACCCGAGATCGGACCCTGGACAAGGCTGTTTCCATTTTACAGAGCACTATGCGAAATACTAACAACCTTGTGCAGGATGTGAACTCGAGTAGATGAACCCTGGTAATGCAAGGAATCCAACTATTCATCCTCCAGCTATATTTTAATAGTAGGGCAGACTGCTTTGGCAACCGATCCAGGAGAAGGAAAATTCTGAAATGAAAACCAGGGTGGGATTGTAGGAGGTGCCCGTGGTGTAGTCGTTATCGTCGTAGGAAATGGACACGGCGACACGAGTTCAAATCCTGGACGAGACTGATTGCATTTCACGTAGCACTAATACCCTTGGGAAAGGTATGAATCTAATTATTCTCCTTCCAGCTATAGGTAAATAGTAGGACAGACTAGGTTCTTCAGCCTTGGTTAGGCAATTAGTCTAGGAGAAGAAAAACTCTGAATTCAAACCTGTTAAACTCCGCTTAAAAATTGACCTTGTGTCATATCCTGCCCGAGCGGAGGGGTTGGTAAATAGTACTAGGGTGGGATTGTTGTATAGCCACATAATAAATATATATGCACATATACACATATACATGCAGAATACATATTGACGCAATGAATAAAGACGAGCAAAGACTTATTTTAAAAATATACCTCTCACTTTATTTGAAATGTTTGTGTGTGAGAGAGGGAGTTGGAGACCGAACAAAGACTGCAACATATTGACCTGCCCAGCCTCTCCGGACATAGCCGTGTGTCGTTTTCGTTCTCCTAGACTGCTCAACTGGAGGCCTGGGGGCCCAGCCTCTCTGAGACATGTTCTCATCCCAGCATCTTCTCACCAACTGGTCTGATCTCCAACCCCAATCGGGGATCCCGAGGGCCCCTTCTGCTGGGTGGTGGCTTTTCTTACCACATCTTCTCTCCATCTCATCTGATCTCCAACTCACTGCCTTCCTGTCTTCACCGAGTTATATGATAGTTCAATCGCCCACTCAAACTTTGGAATGGCATGTTTGATCGTCATCAAGCGGAAATAACTGTCATGCAGTTTACAGGTCACTCTCTTTCGGTGCATCTATCTATGAAAGTACCATGGGATCTTACCTTGTCCCATATCGTCAGCCAAGCCCGCCTACGCGATGTATTCTCATAACTGCCATCGGCATGTGTCACTCGCTTCCGGTGCATCACTTTGGAATGGCATGTTTGGCCGGGTCGAAGGTCAATATAAACCAGGATGGGCTCTGCCAGATTATCCCTGCCCAGAACACACGACACGAGTAGTATAACAACGACCAAATCAAGTTGCAGGATAAATCTAAGTCCCGTTGAACGCGGTAAAGAAAACTTCGGTAGAAAAAAAAAAGAACTCGCGTTTACATGTTTATGAGTCAGTCAACAATGATCAATGTTCAATCCCAGATAGAAGCCAGGTTTTAAAATGTTGATTTCTCAAATAAAACTAAAAAAAAACTGTATCAAGGCTGATTCACAGGCCGTCCAGTCTCGCAGGAAAACCAACGAACCTACTTTTCCCCACGTTGTGTTTGTTAAAAAAAAAAAAGAAGTCGGCCACTGGTTTTTGTCGAAAACGTCAGAAATCTCGGTTCTAGTACAAAAAGAAAAAAGAAACATAACGAACCGAGAATACAATTGTATAACCGTCTTTATTGACAAAGATTTGTTTTCGAACCCATCCGAGGGTGACATGTGTGACACTTTGCTTTGAAGCCTAACTCTAATAGACCCTAACCATACAATTATGGACAGCGGACAAAACTCGGACACTGGTCAGTTGTCCCGCTCTATTTCTCGCTGCAACTCACTTCTAACACTTCCTGTTATTTGCCTCGAACTGCTAACCTCAACTCAAGCAAATATTTTGATTTCTTTTTTAATGGCATAACGACCTTCGTGAGTTATTTGATGCCAAAGCCATTTTTATAGATGGTTAGTAACGATAATATTTAACCAATCTCTATCGACCCTGTAGAAATCTGATCTCTCTTATAAAATAAAACGGGATTTTTTCCAAGATATAGCCGTGCCAGTACTATTGTATGGCTGCACCACTTGAACTCTGACAAAACTTTTGAATAAAAAGCTAAATGGATGCTGCATGCTGTTCTCAATATATCCTAAAAGCAGCACCCAACGTAACAGGAGCTGCACGGCTGCTTACCTCCCATCTCACAAACCATCCTAGAAAAACGAAGAAGACATTCTGGACACTGCTGGAAAAGCGAAGACGAACTCATATGCGATTTTTTCTCGCTGAACATATAGACATACCAGTGTTAACTGGCAAGCAAAACCGTACATTCATCATCTTTATGCGAAAACTAGGTGCCGTAGAGAAAACCTATCAAGATTGATGCCCTATAGGAACGGATGGTGAGAGAGAGTTAAAGGGATCCATCGAATCAGCACGGTTTGATAATGATGTCAGTGATGATGATGAATAGGACAATGAAACAACTATAGCTTCAAGTAACTATCCTTAATATAAAAATATACAGTTATACGGTATCATGTATCCCTGTCCAATAAAAAGAATTTTCAAACCTATCTATTTCACCCATAGATGGGACCCTTATAGATCTATAATTTCGGGACAGTGTAGACCTGGGAGTAATGGCAATCAAAGGGTACTCCATACACTCCAGATCTCGAGAACCGATGCATTACCATTAAAAGCTGTTTGGTGTTATACCCAGGACACTGTTGGGAAGTGGTTTTACACTTCTGCAAAGAATACAGCGAGCGTATATATGACAGTCGGGCGTATATATATATATATATATATATATATATATATATATATATATATATATATATATATATTGAGAGAGAATAAAAGGGAGGGAGCAGAAGATAGATATATTTTCTGTTTTTATGTTTATTTTTTGTTTTTGTTTTTGTCGTTTTGTTTTTGTCGTTTTGATTTTTTTTCTTCAAGTTCCTTTCTCTCTAACCAACTGATATCATTTTCTCCTTATCAGTCCTAGCAATTAATGTTAAGTGTAAGCGTCACTAATGGTTACCGTTTATCAGCTTCAAGTCGACTGCCTCTGACTCCTCGAACCAAGGACGTAACGTAGTTTAGGACTCTCGTAACGCATCCAACAGACCTCGTCCTTGGACCAATACATGACAATTCCATCCATCCAAATAAGTCAGCTTTTGTTCGGGATTATCGACAGTCGTGTCAAAGCAGCACGTACAGGACGTCCAGTTGGAAGAGAAACACCAACAAAAATGTCAATTACAAAAATACAACTGCAATTAAATACAATCATCATCATTGTCATCATTAACATATGCCAATACCACGTATTCTTTTGACTCTCTCTCTCTCTCTCTCTCTCCCAATCGACTATAATTGCTGATTGGTATTTTATGGAATATCAACTCTTGTGGATTGTTTAATGCTGTTCATATATATTAACTCAAAAATATATAGAGATTCAAAAAATGGTACTTAATACCTCCTTGCTTAACACTCAGTATTATAAGTACGTATCAAGGGTAAAGTGGAGCAATACAGGGAAAGTAGCAGTGTCCTCTACAATACTTTGGTGAAGTAGCTATTAAAAAGGAAGCCTTCGAATCGCCCTCTGCTCTGGTCGGCAACTTCACTTTATATATATATATATATGTATATTGTCAACCACAGACAGACTGTTTTGTTGTATCACAACTCTTTAGTGTGGTTAGACACGTAGGACGCTTGAAGCTAGGATTGAAACCCGCCTAATTTTACTTTAGACTTATTATCTTACCGCTCACCCTAATAGCGACATACATCAGCTCGGGAATTATAAGGCATTATGTAGTAGCTTTCGTTTGTTTACATTTTTCCCTACCGGATACCAGAGTGTTTAATTCTTTCGAAGAGCTTTGCATATATGATTTGTTTGTGAATACTTTGCAGAGAAATTTATTTTCAAACAAGTTCTTAGAACTCATTTGTTTGCACTCAGTTAAATGATTACAAGTATTTCAAGCTAACTCTAATGATTCTGTTGAATGTTTATGATTTGTTGGTTCATAGTAAAACGGTTATAAATATTAATATTTAGCATTAGTAAATCTTTTTATCAAGTACTCCTATAAAGGAGCAGACATTGGCCTAGAGTGTTCGCCAATGGCCCGGAGGACCTGGGTTCAATCCCAGGTCGAGTCATACCAAAGACTCAAAAAATGGTACTTGATGCCTCCTTGCTTAACACTCAGCATTATAAGGTATGTATCAAGGGTAAAGTGGAGCAATCCAGGGAAAGAAGTAGCGCCCTCCCCTACACTTAGGTGTAGTAGCTATCGAAAAGGGAGCCTTCGAGTCACCATCGACTACGATCGCCAACTTTACTTTTTATTCCTTCAAATGATTTGTACAGCTGTATGGTTTCAAATAACCTGTAATAATAATAATCCTTCGTAAATAATTGAACAGTTCTATTTGAGCCATAATTGGGACACTAATAGATAACACTAATCTGGGACAGAGTGAACCTGGGAGTAATGCCAATGAAGGGGTACTCAACATTCTTTGGTTTGATTTGGTTTGGTTTTATGGCATATCAACTTTTGTAGGTTATTTAATGCTAAATCCATTTTTATACATATAAACAGTTCTATTTCAAACAATTCAGTTTAGCATAAGTACGCAGTTTAAATGTCAAAACAGTCCTATTTCAAGCAATTCAGTTTAGTATAAGTACACAGTTTAGTTCTATTTGACCCATAGATAGGACACTATCAGATGCTAGCACTCTGGGCATGAAACGACCTGGGAGTGATAGCAATGAAGGACTACTCTGCAAGCTCTAGCATTACTGAAACCTCACTATGATATTGTTTTGTGTCATATCTAGGACACTCGTTGGAGAGAGAGGTCAGCGTATTCTACAACCCCAGCGGAATAGACAAGCTCTAGAACCGGAGCCTTACCATCAGATGCAGTGAAGTGTCATACACAGGACACTCGTTAGGGAAGGCTCCCCACCCCTGCAGAGGTGCTGTCATCGTATTCAAAAGCCTCAAATGACAGGGTGGGCCATTGTCAGAAGTTGTGACATATTAAATCGTAATATACAGAATAAACTTGTGAAAAGGATTTAATTATAGTTAGCTCACAAATGACTGGCAACACGGCGAGAGTCAATTGAGATTACACCATCCAGTTCAGCATTAAATTCCGAAAGAGCAAAGTTTCAAATAAGCAAGTCAAAATAGTTCATCCAAAATCTGCCAGATGTCTTTTTCCTTTCAGGAAACGTCTCTTAAATTGCATACATGTTTTATTCTTTTTTTTTTTTTTTCTAGTAATTAGAATATTCATTTTTTTCCCAGGATACAATATCGACGCTTATTTATTTTAGCTCCTTATGGCTTATACCAAAGATAATTCAAATGACATCACTTTTGGTAGGTCCTCTAGACGGCATCCTGTGTCTACAAAGTGTTGATTAAAGTAAGTTTTTGCCGGTCGGAGTGAAGTAGTCCATAGAACATCGTTTATGAGTGGGTCCCAACTTCCTCAGTAGTGTCTTGCATTTTTGGCTCGAATGGTCGAATGGTAGGTAAGTGGCCGTACAACCACTATTTTCTTGGATATTGCTTTCAGGATTTGTGTAACACTATATATAGGCTTAGCTCTATGTGAGACCATGTGTATGTGTATGTGTGCGCATTCGGGTGTATGTGTGTGTATGGTTGTGGGTTTGCCATGGGTATGCATATGCATATGTCTTTGTATGTGTGTGTCCATATAGGGGCCAAGACATATTTGCATGGGAATCACTGATTCTTCCCTACGAGTATAAAATGCATAAAAACGGTTCAACGATTAAATAAAATTTTATTATCCAACCTTTAGCGTCTTCTGGGGTCTTGTCTGCCTTTCGAATGGCCAGGGATTCATAAATAGGAATGTTCATCTCTTTATATACACAAGGTCAACCTGAGGATAGTCAAAAGAGGGAGTCAGTCGGTTACCGGAAGTGGGTGAGAGACCGACGCAGGAGGATAGACGCAGAGTGGTCAGTTAGGGAAGAGACATGAACAGTACAGGGAGCAGTCTGCTACTGGACCCAGAGGGTATATGACAGAGCACAGACAGCTGGGACCACAGAGACAGAGAGGGACTAAGAAAACAAATACGGAAGAGATGTCGGGGGCAACCAGAAAATGGGGAACAGGGATAGAAAGACATGCAGATTGGCTGAGAATTTTTTTTTTTTAGTTAAAGGAATTTCATTGAAAAAGGGCCACAAGGGCTTCTCCTCTCCAAAAACATTTATTCAACCTTTTCTATTTTCGCCTTGTTTCTTTCTTTATGAAATGCATTTCATTTTCCAGTGAAAGCAAAGACCGAAGATTTTCATTCGGCGGAGTGCATGCCCAGGTCGTATGTTATCACAAAAACAGCAGGTAAAATCCTTGTGTAGTTCCCATCTAATTTCATTTCAAGTGGTGTGGCCATACAGTCGTACTGACACAGTTTATTTTATCAGAGAGATCAGATTTTCTTATAGTTGATAACTTCTCCATAGCAGTCCACGCTTTCTCAATTACATCCCTATACATTTTTTTGCAACTAAAATCTATTTACCAGACCTTTCGCTTATTTTAAGCAGAGTAAAGGGCGTTTGAGTTTTCCTTCTCCTTGACTGGTTACCAAACCAAAGCAAAAGAACTCACCCAGCTCAACTATTTACACACTGCTGGGAGGAGAAAAATGAATTCATGAAAATACTGACATAATTGTTCCATTTATACACATAATGTTTCAATAAGGATGACTCGTGTTTAAATTATTATAACCTCTATGTAGCACTTGGAGCAGTTAATATATATTGCTCAGTCTACGAAGATAATTTTCGAAATGGTTTTCTAGGTGAGTGAGTTAAACACCTCGGCATTTAATGAACATTATCTGGTTGAGCACTTTCATCAATTATCCCAGCCTAGAGGAAATTATCAACCACACACGATATGGCCGACTTGCTGAGAAGGGTAAACTGGTTCGGTTTCAGTTTCTTCATTTAATGGCATATCCGCCTTCGTGGGTTATTTACTGCCAAATTCATCCTTGTAGAAGAAAAGTAGTCGTACTATTTAACCGATGACTGGTGGAATAAAAAGTTAATACTTTGTTAGGGTATTAGTCCGAAAATGAACGTAATAGCGTGACGGAAGTTCGAATTTGCTTACTTTAAGGCAGCAGTCCAGCTCTTTAACCATTACGCCAAGGAGTGGCATAGATAGTGTTGTATACTGCGATGCATATATAATACATATCATCATCATCGTCATGTCGTGCCGCTAGCACGGATTTCCTTGACCCTCTCTCGCCACTTCTCCCTATCGTTCATCGCCTCTGGCAGGTCCTCTGGGCTACATCCTGTATCCTCACATAGCTGCTGTATGTATGTTTGAGCTGGTCGTTCTGCTTTTGCTTGGCCATATGTGGGGGTCCATAGGAGTACATCACTTATGAGCTCGTCCTTGCTTATCCAGCAGTGTCCTGCATGTTTGGTTCGTCTAGCGTGGATATTTTTCGTGATGGGAGGCAGGTGGCCGTCCACACTTGAAGGAAACTCTCTGAAACTGGTAGACAAATTCACTTACCTAGGAAGCAGCGTCTCATCAACCGAAAAAGACATCGAAACACGGCTAACGAAGGCATGGACAGCTATCGATAGGCTTTCGATCATATGGAAATCAGACCTGACCGATAAAATGAAACGCAGTTTCTTCCAGGCTGCGGTGGTATCGATACTGCTGTATGGATGCACTACTTGGATGCTAACTAAACGGCTGGAGAAGAAACTAGACGGCAATATAATACATTTACAAATGCAAAACACAGGCGGAAACAGGCAGACTCTGTTGTTCAAGTACGAACGGTTTATCAAGTTCTGACTTCAGTTTTTCGACACGAGGAGAGACATAATTCTTATTATGCTAACCATCTCCAAAGCGCGGCACATCTTGTGATGTTTAAGATCTCTGTCCGTAGAGATCCGAAAAACCCAACTACATGCCTTAACGGTAGAGAACTCAACTCTTCGACTCACTGGTCCAATCTCAACTCTCAACTGACTCTCTTTCAAAATCCTCAAATTCTCAGGACCATCACTTCCAGGCATGACGTCATCCAAACTCCAGCTCCATTTACTGTCTGGGGTTTATTATGACAATGGGGATTGTCATATCCTTTACGCACGAGCGTAAAACTGTACCCAATGACTATGAACCTGAACACTCAACCCGAATAGTTCAAAGCCCAACCAAACTGAATGATAAAATATAACGAAAAATGACTAATATAAAAAAAAACATTCCTTAATTATATAACAGAGAGATTATTCTGTGAATTCCGTTCTCTTTTACGCTCTCTCTCTCTCTCTCTCTCACACACACACACACACACACACACATACTTTTGTATGCATTTACCCAACCCCTCCGCTACGAAGTGACACAAGATCAATTTTAAGCAGAGAAAATATGGTTTCAATGAAAAGTTTTCCGTCTCCTTAACTGATTGCCTAACCAAGGCTAAAAAACCCAATCTTCCCCTACAATTTATCCAGGCGAAATGAATTCGTAGAAACCTGAAACAATTAGAGTATGGTAAAACTTAGTAGTGAGAGCTAATTCTGTTTTTGGCGTTTCGTCTTGATTTCAATATTTTCATCACTTGTTTTGTTCAGTCTCACCTTTTCGTTTTCTCTCGGTAAGATTCGAAAATTTTATTTATACTGACTGTCGTGAAATTGGTCTTCTTCGTTGGGAGGACTATTGTTTCTGGATCCCGCTTTTGTTGATTGTTTAAAGAATGGACTCTCCTTCTGTTTTGGTAGCTTCAAGGGCACCAACTACAATTGGTATCACAATCACCTTCATGTTCAACAGCATTTTTTTTGGCTAGAAACAAGATTTAGGTACGAGACGCATTCGATAAGTAAGAGGGCTTTCTTAATCAAAATGATTTTTTTCAGAATTTTTTCCATGAATGTAAACTCTACATTATTTGCAATTGGTTTATTGGGAAAATCATTTTAATATTGCAAGAATATTTTTTTGAGGCAATTCAAGATGTCAGAAAATCAAAAGAGTGCTCCAAGCTTAAACAGAGGTCTATCGCCAAATGTTTGGTGGCTGAGAAGTACAAACTATCTGAAATTTACAGAAGAATGTGTTGTGTGTGAAGAGAAGTTAGTTTTAGTCAAAAAATGTTTACAAATAGGCTAAACATGGCTTTGCCACTATGAGGCTGAGGTGAAAAGATGGAGCGGAAACACACTGACTCTCAGGCAAAGAAAAGGTTCCGGGCACAGTTGTCAGTAAAGAAATCATGCTGACTGTTTTCTGTAATATGAAAGGACTCATGTCAATGGATTTCCTTGAAAAGGGCGCAACTGTAAACAGTGCTTCCCATTAGGCAAAATTCACATTAATTTTTGAATGAAGCTTGTATCTGGCAAGTTTTTCACTTTCTTTCATTTTCACTCTGGGTTTCTTCTTTGGAACAGCAAAATTCACCAGATGACTTCTTGTTATTTACACTAGATCTGGTCTTCTGGTCGAGCAGAGGTGGTCCATTTGTAACCTTAAAATCCCAGAGAATATTAAGCGTCTCATTTTCTAAGACAGATTCTTGTTTGTGCATTTACCATTTGGTAATATGGTCAAACTTTAATCCCTTGCACAGTTCCTAGTGGATCACCCCTCTCTCTCTCTCTCTCTCTCTCGCTCGCTCGCTCGCTCGCTTGCTTTCCACTAGTCATGCCTATACTTTTTTCCCCTTTTGTACTATTTTGTTGCATTCGCTAACGTCATAAACCATCTTATCTTTGTCTCTACGTCATCTACGCTTGCTATTCTTCTGTTCATTATCATTCAACTCTGATATAATTTTTCCTGACGACAATATTTTGTGTCTGCCATTAAAAGAGATTCATTTTCTCTCTTCAGGTTTCCTCGTCATTTTGTGGACGTTTTATTTCCTTTATAACTTGAAGTATCCACACAGTTGAGTTTTTTCCCCCATTTTTTCTAGATTTTTTAATTGTCTTTTTTTTCTGTTTCTCCTATTCCAATTAATGTTATTGGTAGTTGTTGTTGCTATTGTCGGCTGCAGTCAGTTTTTGATCTTTTTCATATATTCCTCAACTCCTTGAATTGTTACTTCTACGCTATCCTCAATGCTGGCGGGTCCATTTCCTCCCTCTTTTCTTGATACAGTGTCTCTTAATTTCTTTGTTCAACGTTCAATCTGTCCAAGTTATTCCCTTGTCCATTTTAGGAAGGGTATTATTATTATCATTAAAAATATTTTACTCGTTTGGAGTTTTTCACTCCAGCGTTCGAGAGGGTGCATCCTCGAGGGGTAATAGTTAAAGCGATGGACTGTGGAATCGTAGTATGCGAGTTCGTACTCCAGTTGAACATTCACTTTCGGGCAAATACCCTTGGAAAAGGCATGAACCCCCTTATCCTCTGAGCTATGGGTTAAATAGTACCACTACTGCGCTTCTAGGAGAATGGCTTTGACATTAAATAACCTACAAAGGTTGATATGCCATTAAACAAAGAAGCCAAACCAAACCAGCGTTCGACGATGGTCTTTCACTGGAGTCTGAAAAACAGTCTCATCTTGCCCAGTCGCCTGGGGCTGCAGAATACAACGACTGCTTCTTTGTTGAGAGGTAAGACCTCCCTCAACGAGTGTCCTGTGATACAGTCGGCTTGGGCTGTAGAATACACCGACTGCTTCTTTGCAGAGGGGTAAGACCTCCCCCAACGTGTGTCCTAGATATGACACTAAACAATCTGATAGTGAGGCTCCAGTAATGCTGGAGCTTTGGGAAATGCAGAGCACCCCTTCATTGCCATCGCTCCCAGGTCCACTCTGGCTCGAAGTGGTAGCACCTGATAGGGTCCTGTCTATGGGTCAAATAAGACTAAACTGCGTACTTATGCCAATTGTTTCATATTGAACTTTTTTGGCATTTAACTGAACTGTTTTGACATTTAACTGCTAACAAAAACTGTACTTATACTAAACTGAAGTGTTTGAAATTTAATTCGGCGTTAGATAACCCAAAAAGGGTTGATACGCCGTAAAACAAAACAACCAAATCAAAATAGCACGTCTCCTCAAGTCTTCAAGCCTCTTCAGTATATTCTTACCGATCTTAACAATACTGTAATTTGGATGGTCTCTGCTTGTCCTCCGATTTTCAACTCTTTCAGCCCTCTTACCAAGCCTTTGGAGATCGTTCCGAGGACACCTATTACAATTGGTATCACTGTCACCTTCATGCTCTATAGCTTTAAAAGTTCAAGAACAAGTCTCTTTTGTAGTTTTCTTTGATTTTTTACTCTGTGGTCCGCCGGAACGGCAAAGTCCACTATTCAATAGGTTCCCTTTTTTGTCTTTTCTTTTTAATCTTCACTTCGTCTGATCTTCTGTGATCCGTTTGTATCTCAAAACCCCAGAGAATTTTCTGTGTCTCATTCTCCAGGACGGATTCTGGTTTGGGCATATACCCTTTGGTGGTATGGTTAAATTACAATTTCTTGCACAATTCTCTGTAGATCGCCTTCTTCAACCAGTCATCTTCAGTCTTGTACTCTAGTTTGCTGCGTTCACGTACCATGTGATTAATCGTTTCGTCTTTGTCACCAAATAACCTACATATATTCTTTTACGCCTCGTCTATTTTCGCTTTAACATGGGTAGTCCTTATAGCATTGCTTTTTGCTTTCTCTCTTGAAGTTTCTATTTCTTAGCCATGTCCAAATCTTCTCGTGTAAGATTTCGCCAGTTTTGCTTTTTGCTTGAAATATCCATACAGTTGCTTTTCTCTACATTTCTGTTTTCCAGTTATTCTTGTTCTGTTTATCCTTAAATTGTCAGGGCTGTTACTGGCCGCAGGAATTTGTCTTTCTTTGATTTTTTAATATAGTCTTCGAGTCCTCGTATCGATGAATACATGCTATCTACAATACTGGAAACTCCTCTTTCTGTTTCTTTTCATGACACATATTGTGTATATCATCTGCAGGGTGTAAAGACTTGTTCATCGCTATTAGTTTTCTTATCCACAGGTTTATTTGTTGAAGTTCTTTCCTCAATTTCTAGAATGGTCCCGAGTATCTAACAAGGATTATAGCTCAGGTGTTTATCCCTTTCATGCAGAGCTTGGATTTGAGTATTGTTATCATTATTATTTATGCTCCTTTGAGAGTTTTTCACAGCAGCATTAGCTGATGGGTTTCCTCTGGAGTTTGAGTGACAGCAAGTCTCCTCGAGTATCCAGAACTCTTCTCAGTATCCTGGCCGATTTTGATTTGATAACTGTAGTTAGGATAGTCTCCTCTCGTCTTATTTCCAAATTCTCCAGTCCTTATGCCAATCCCTTGGTGACTGTATCGAGTGCGCCAATTACAATTGGTATCACCATCACCTTCATATTCCAAAGTTTTTTTTAATTCTCTAGCAAGGTATTGGTACTTATCTCTCTTTTTGCTTTCTTTCAATTTTACTTTATGGTCTACCTAAACAGCAAAGTTTACGAATCAACAGGTTCTCTTTTTTTTTCTTTCTTTCTTTCTTTCTTTATTTTTATTTTTATTTTTTTTTTTACTATGACTAGGTCTGGTTGTCTGGCCGAGACCCGTGTTTATATTATTACTCATTAGAGTTTTTCACATCTGCGTAAGCTGATGGTCTTTCTCTGGAGATTGAGTGACAACAAGTCTCCTCAAGTCTCCAAGATTCTTATCAGTATTCTAGCAGTTTTCAGTAATGCGGTTGTTTGGATGGTCTCTACTAGGCCGCCAACTTCTAAATCTTCCAGGCCCTTTAATAATCCTTTAGTTACCGTGCCAAAAGCACCAATCACAATTGGTATAATTGTCACCTTCATGTTCCATAGTTTTTTTTCAATTCTCTAGCAAGGTCAAGGTACTTATCTCTCTTTTCACATTCTTTCAGTTTTATTCTGTGGTCTGCCGGGACAGCAAAGTCGACAATTTTGCAGATTTTCTTTTCTTTTTTTTTTTTTTGTCGATAATTATGAGATCTGGTCTTCGGGCCGAGATTAGGTGATCCGTTTGTATATCAAAGTCCTACAGGAGTTTGTGAGTGTCATTTTCTAGGACAGGTGCTGGGTTGTGCATATTATAATTATTATTATTTCGTTTTGTTCTGTGAAAGAAGAATTGATTGTTAGTTGTTTTTTTAATGATTACAACCGCTGTATTATTCTTACTCTTATCTGGCTAATGTGATTTTGAGGTCAGAGACAACATATTTAAAAAAGTTACTACGTGACGTATATTGGAAAATTCTTTGATGATTTCAAAAATGTTATATTCTTAAGTAAACAAAGCCGACTTTCTGATGTTTCTTTTCTTATCTCGTCTGTTCCATTCGTTTTAATAATGCCATGCTTCTTTACTTTGCCCGTATAACAAACTCTATTGTAATAGGGTAAAATGAGATCGTTTCTGTTTCAATACGCCCTGAAAACCAGTTAATGGGTTTTTAGAAAGCTGTACAATAATAGTTTCAGCTGCTTCTAACAATTCGTAAGGAAGAAATCTCTTTTAATTTCATCAGAGAGAATAACTTCTCCCAAATAGATTAACCACGTTTCGGCTGTTTTACTCTCGAGACTTTTTCAGGATTTTTTATTTTGCTTTGTTTTCGTTTTTTTTATTTTTGTTTTTGTTTTTGTTTTGGTGATTTTTTTTTTTTGTTTTTTTTGTTTTGTTTTTTTTTTTGGTTTTGCTTTTTTGAGGGGGATACTAATGATTTCTTATACAAAGATTATGTTGCCAAAAAATTATTTTATCATCTGAGATGAAAAGTCGTTATTACTTACACACCTCAATCAATCATCCTCATCTTGTTTGTTTTATTCACGTTTTAGCAAGCGGGTACAATATATGAAACGTTTTGAATACAACAATTCGTGTAAATAATGTTAATAAGTCATCATCGTCATCCTGTAGCGCTATCAGCACGGATATCCCTCTCTCGCCACTCCTCCCTATCTTCCATTGCTTCCGGTAGGTCCTCATGGCTACATCCCTTATCGGCACAGAGCTGCTGTATGAAGGTTCGAAATGGTTGTCCTGCCTTTGCATGTCCATGTGAAGGGGTCCACAGGAGTACATAACTTACAAGCTCGTCCCTACTTCTCCAGCAGTGTCCCGCATGTTTGGTTCGTCTAACTTGCATAGTTTTCGTGATGGATAGTAGGTGGCCGTACAGCTTCTACTTTGTGGGTGCTGTCTCCAGGACTTGTTCAATATTGCTCGCAGCATTCTAGTGTAGTTGCCGTTAAGCTTTTTCTCCATCCGTTTAGTTAGCATCCATGTAATGCATCCATATAGCAGTATCGGCACGACCGCTGCTTGGAAGAAACTGCACTTCATTTTATCGGTCAGGTCTGACTTTCATATCACCGATAGCTTATCGTTAGCTGTCCATGCCTTTGCAAGTCACGTGTCGATGTCTTTTTCGGTTGATGAGACACTGCTCCCTAGGTAGATGAACTTGTCTACTAGTTACAAAGAGCTACCGTTTAGTGTGGAGATGTCGCCTGTGTGATTAAATTTTCGTCTTGTGTGTATTGCCATTGAGGCTGATGCCTGCAGAGGCTCGTTCCAGACTATGTAGCAGGGTTTCGGCTTGGCCAGGTGCATTTGCCTGAAGCGCTATATCATCGGCGTAGTTGGCGTCGGTAATTGTTTTTGCGGGATACCTTCAGCTTCTTTCTTTTGTTAGCTTGAAACCATTTTCTTTTATTTCATCGATAGATGTTCTAAGCACGTTTTCTAGACTGATGAAAAAGAGGTATGGGGCTAATGTGCCTCCTTGCAGTACACCTGCTGCAATGCCGAAGTAGTCTGAGCCTCCATAAGTTGTTTATAATTGCTAAAACAAAGCAGCGGTCTTTCAGATCTTTCTCATTGATTTTATTCTCTTCCTTTTTTCAGATTATTGCTTGGAATTAGTAAACATTTTGATATAATTTTACCAAATATAACGAAATCATGACTTGGACGATGGAATAAAAGATCTTTTGCGTAAAGACAAATTACGAAACTAAGTCTTTCATGATTGTTCGAGCAAGATACAGAAGGAAGTTCAGTTTCAACACATTTCCAAAACGGCGTCAGATTTTCAAATTGAATAAGAACTTTGAAGCTTATTGTACTTGTCAAAATTGTAGGGCAACGGGTTCCTCACCATCTGGGCCTACCCAGGAGGAATGTGCTCACACTTTAAACAACTTTGCACGTCAAAATCAACACTGCCTTCAAATGAACGGTGGACATCTGGAGCATTTACTCTTGGGCTTCTCTTCATATTTTAGTTTATGTCTGAGTCGAATTTAAATTGTTGCAGATTCTAAAATGCTATCCTTTTACCTTTCAATAAATGAAATTTTCATTATTCTATCATTTGTGATCTTTGATGTGTGTCCAATGATTTTGTTTAAAAAATTGTGAAATACCCAACATGTCTAGACATTATCACATAATTATAGACGTTGCATGTCTTCATTCTAATTTTAAAATTCTAAATCATTTAATCTTTAAAATCTAATGCTGCATACTTTATATTTTTTATTATATTATATTACATATCATATAATATTATATATGTAATATATATATATATATATATATATATATATATATATATATATATATATATATATATATATATTATACTATTATATTATACTATTAAATAAATATTGTATATACTCTATTCTAGTATTTATGAAAAATTTGAGTCGGATAGTTTCAAAACAGATGGAACCGTTTATTTGCAAAATTTGGCAGTTTGAAAGCTGTTCTGAGTATAGTCATGATTTCTCTTTTATCTTCGATTCTCCAAGAATCCATATAGAGAGTTTCAAAATTATTTTGGCTTTTTACAAATTTTAACTTCTATGCTTAATCTATGTGACTATCTGAAGGCAGTTTGACACGACTATTGTATGATAGATTTTTATCTTGGTTTGGTTTGGTTTTATGGCATATCAACCATTGTAAGTTATTTCATACCAAATCCATTTTATACATATAAAGAGTTCTATTTCAAACAATTCAGTTTAGCATAAGTACACAGTTTATTTCGAAGGATTCAGTTTAACATAAGTACACAATTTAGTTCTATCTGACCCATAGATAGGACCCTATCAGGTGCTACTGCCCCGGGCCAGAGTGGAATTGGGAGCGATGGCATTGAAGGGGTACTACGCATTCCCCAAAGCACCAGCATTACTGAAGTCTCACTATCAGATTATTTAGTGTCATATCTGAGAAACTCGTTGGGGGAGTCTTTTCCCACTGCAGAGATGGAATCAGTGTATTCTTCAGCCCCAGCCGACCGGGCGATTCTTATTTTATATATATATATATATATGTGTGTGTGTGTGTGTGTGTGTGTGTGTGTGAGTGTGTGTGTGTGTGGTAAATCAGTAGTCGTTCATTTAAGCATGTTTCATTAAAAAATAAAGACAAATGTTATCTGTACAATTTATTTAAGATCCTTTCAATTTTCCTGATAAGTGTCTTAGTTTCAGGTTGGAATTGTTAGATAAATTTCCTTGATAGTATTCTATTTCCGTTGATAGCGTTCCCTTTTTAAATAGCGTTCTCTTTTTAAATACATCAGTTACCCTGTTTTTTTTTCTAACTCTGCGTTCGCATATTTTTGTTCTGTTATAAAAAAAACTTTCAAAAACCTTCAAAACTCATTTTTAAAAAAACATTACGCCTTACACAAGCAAGCAACGCCTGATGATGGCCTATGAAGGATCCTAAAGCGCTCGGGACAGTTTTGGGAAATTCACTACCAATTCCAACCTGAAACTTAGACACTTATCAGAAAACTTGAAAGGATCTTAAATAAATTATACGGACAAAATTTGTCTTTATTATTCAATGATATATATATATATATATATATATATATATATATATATATATATATATATAGTATTATTCGGTCCAGTTAAACCAGATTTGGAAGTAATTCCTTCAGGACAAGAAAATCATTCAAAAGCTGAACATTCAAATTTTCCTTTTAGAGTGCTCAATGTAACTAATATTACAGAGCAATACTTTCTTTAAAGAAAAAAACCAAAGACCGGTTACTTTACGGTTTACATCAGAAACACAAAATAGGATGGAAATAAATTTATAATCCTTAAGTAACCGGTCTTTGGTTTTTTCTTTAAAGAACATATATATATATATATATATATATATATCGTGAAACCTCAACACATCCCAATCCACAATTTGCTGCCACTTAAAAAAGATTGGAAAAGTGAGCGAGCAGGCCATTTGGGTTCTCCTACTTTTAGTGAGAAGAATAAGGAAGATTGCGTATCCATAGTGACAAGTCTTCTTTCAAAGCAACGAAATGACCCATTTCTCAAGAATATCATTACAGACGACGAGAAATGGGCCTTTTATGTCGAAATTCTACTCAAAAGGCAGTTGATTGAAGTGAATGAATCTCTGCAGCCTAGCCTACCTCAGAGACGGAGTTTCATGAAAGAAATGTTATGCTGTATTTATGAAGGGATCACTGTGGCATTATTCATTTTGAAATTTGAAACAGCATTCGCATACTCAATGCGGAGGCGGGAAAAAATAATTGATTTAGGCTGATCTGTTCGACCCCATCCGCTATATTCACAGAGACTTTGTAACAAGTGATTTCCATCTTTTTTGTTCTCAACAAAATTCGCTAAATGAAAAAAATGTTCTCAAAAATATCAGATGAAAACGTTCGTGGAAAACTTTTAAAGCTCGAAACAAACTGAATTTTATTCGAGAGGAATCAACAAGTTACTTGATAAATATCAAAAAAAAGATTTTAAATAATTGTGAATAAACTATTGATTAAAATTAATTCATTGTTAAATTCTTCACGAATTAATTATTCTTTGTTAAACCGTAAATTATTCATGCCTAAACCCAATATATATATATATATATATATATATATATATATATATATATATATATATACCAGCTCCAACCTACATACAGCAGCTTTGTGTGCATACGGGGTGTAGCCCTAAGGTCCTGCCGGAAGCGATGAACGATAGGGAGAGGTGACGAGAGAGGGTCAGGGATATCCGTGCTGATGGTACGACAATATGATATATATATATATATATATATGTGTGTGTGTGTGTGTGTGTATGTATGTGTGTATGTATTAATATATTATTATTATTATGTATCAAAAGTATAAAGTATCTCAATATCCATGGGACCCATGTGACTGCTTATAACTCAACTAATAATAATGTTGCGTTCTTTTTTTGTTTCAGATTTGAAAATAGTATACTATAACAACTATTAATCCTCGATCACAATGCCTTGGACAAGAGAAGAAAAATATTTTGCCACTACTTATCAAAGACAAAATCATTCCAGACAGTTTCAAAATATATTCAACCCATTGATATGATAATGATTTATTGCTGATACAGGAAACTCAAAAAAATGATTGCATGTCCTGGAATCTGATATAACAATTAAAAAAACATTGATTTGATGAGTCTAACTCAAAGGATGCATTTTTTTACAGGACGTATTCCAAATGACCGACATTTTACTCGTCTCTGTAATAAATCATTATCATATTAATGGGTTGCAACTATTTTGGGACACCCTGTATTTTCGGTTATTTTACAGATTTTTTATTCTAGATCTTAATTCATGAATACATCGACGATTCCACTTAATTCCATAATTATTTTACTTCTTGCGAATTTTTCACAGCAATTTTAACAGATTTTTTTTTTTCACTGAAATTTGAATGACATTCAAGTCTCCTCAAGTTCTCAGGAATCTTTTAAGTATGCTAGCTGATTTTAACAAAACTCTGGTATAGATAGTCTTCATTCTTTCTCTCTTCTCTAGTTCCACCAATCTTTTTTCAGTCCTCTGGAGACAGTTTCAAGAGCACTTGTTGCATACATATGATAACAGACGCAGTAATAAACGATGCAGGAAGACTTCTTTATTAATATATTTACCTCTCACTTTATTGCAAGGGTTCGAAAGGGTTGTTCAAGGGTTGCATGTGAGAGGGAGCTGGAGATCGAACATAACTGCAATATTTTGACCCCACTATTATGACCGTCACTTTGTGTCTTTCTTGTTCTCCTGATACTGGGGTCTACTCCATCGGGGTTTCCGAGGGCCCCCTCGGTCGGGTGTGGCTTTCCCTACCACATCTGGTCTCTAGCTGTCTGGAATTCTACTGGCAACTGCGAACTCAACTGAGTTAAATAATAATTTAACGCCCACACGATCGCACACTGGATCTTTGAAATCGAATGTTTTTTCGTCATCAAGCGGAAATAACTGTCATGCAGTTCACAGGTCACCCTCTCCGGTGCATCACTGTAGTGGCACCGTGGGACCTTCACCTTGTCCCATATTATAAGCCTCAATCCGCCCACGCGATCTCTTTCGATTACTGGCCATTGGAATGTGTCACTTCCTTCCGGTGCATCACCTTGGAATAGCATTTTTGGCCGGGTCAAAAGGTCAAAACATAACACACTAATCACAATTGTTATCACCGTTACCTTCATGATCCACGGCTTTTTCAGTCATCTAGCAACATCCAAATATCTGTCTTTTCGCTTTCTTTTATTTTTTCTCAGTGATTCTTTTCCTCTTACTAAATAACACTATGTGTGTTCTTCTGACTGGAAGTCTCAAAGTCTCAGGGAATTTTATTCGTATCGTTTTCAAAGAAAGATTCTGATTTTTGCATATACCATTTGTTAGTATATTAAAATTACAAAATCCCCAGTTAGTCAAAGTTAAAAGTGGGATTAAGGTAGGCTGAAGCCAGACTATTTAATCGTATTTTTATGCTGCAGATATCACTAGAAAAGGAAGAAAATTTTGATAAACTGGCCAAATATTGGCTCGTTTACCAAAATAGAATTTAAAAAGTACCTTGAAAGAAAGAAAGAAAGAAAGAAAGAAAGAAGAAAGAAAGAAAGAAAAGTTGTTGGTTGTTTGGGTTTATGGCATATCAACCTTTGTAGGTTATTTAATGCCAAATCCATTTTATACAAACAATCAGTTCTATTTCAAACAATTCCATTTAGCATGAGTACACAATTTAATTGTCAAAAACATTTCTATTTCAAGCTATTAAGTTTAGTCAAACAGTTCTAATTCAAGCAATTCAGTCTAGTATAATTATAGCTTTTGTCCACACGCAGTAAAATTCCAAAACAGTTCTATTTCAAACAATTCAGTTTAACATAAGTACGCAGTTTAGTTCTGTTTGAACCATAAATAGGGCTCTTTTAGGTGCTACCACTCAGGGAGGGATGGCAATGAGGGGGTACTCCACATTCCCCAAAGCTCCAGCATCACTGGAAGCTTACAATCAGATTGTTTAGTGTCATTACCAAGACACTCGTTGGGGGTGTTACCCTCTGCAGAGGAGCAGTCGGTGTATTCTACAGCCCCAGCTGACTGGGCAAAAAGAAAGAGATTAGAAAAAAGGAGAAGAGAATAAAGAACCAGAGTTAAATGAGAAGAAAGAAAGAAAGAAAGAAAGAAAGAAAGAACCATAATGAAAGAAAGAAAGAAAGAAAGAAAGAAAGAATAAGGAACCAGAGTTAAATGAGGCCAAAGAAAGAAAGAACAGTAAAAAAATGAGAACCCATAAGAAAGAAAGAAAGAAAGAAAGAAAGAAAGAAAGAAAGAAAGAACTGTAATGAAATGAGAACCCATAAGAAAGAAAGAATGAAAGAAAGAAAGAAAGAAAGAAAGAAAGAAAGAAAGAAATATGCCCTCAGAAACGTACTTTATTTGTTGTTTGTTTATGAGAAATCAAACGAAAAGCTTTGGCAAAGAAATCAACAGGAAAATGTTAGATATCAAAATGTCACACAGGACCGGAAGTAGAATTTATAAATGTCTGAAATGGGTGTTGTGCATAATCTGATCTTGTTCTTTCAGTGTAAAATAGTCGGACAGAACAAGCATTTCTTTTTCCAAATTCATAAGGCCGATTCACTCAATTTCCGGTGAACACAAGCAAATACACTGAAGGCTTTGTGCAAAAGGAAAAAATACTGTCATTTATCACTTTTATAGATTTTGTACACAGAGAAACTAACCAATGCTGAAGTGTACACGTGCATATGCCAGAAGGTATTTACTAAATTTAGTTGGATACAAAGTAAGTCGTAATTGGTTGGAAAACTAACTCGTTTACCACAGCTCCATCTTCATCATCATTTTGGGCGTGCTGACAACCCGTATTCCCTTGACATTCTCTTTCTCGCTCTCCATCCTGATCGTCCACCGCTCAGATTAAGTCCTCAAGACAATATCTAGTGTCCGCATAGAGGTGATGAGTGTGAGTTTTTACTTGTCGGCGAATACTGGTATGTCCATGTTTAGGAGTTCATAGAAAAACTTCGCTTATGAGTTAGTCCTTACTTTTGCTCGTGCGGAGCGGTAGGATAGATATGTATTTTTATAAATTTAAATCCTCTTTCTTGTAGTTCGCTAAGAAGGAATTCATTTAATCTCAACGGTAAACCGCCCAAATAAAAACTCAGAATCTAATTCTAAATTTGTATTATTATTTTAACAAATAGAAGAAGAAGAAGAAGAAGAAGAAGAAGAAGAAGAAGAAGAAGAAGAAGAAGAAGAAGAAGAAGAAATATAAAAAGCGTGTTATAAAGAGGATAAGTCCGGACCATAGAAGAAGAAGAAGAAGAAGAAGAAGAAGAAGAAGAAGAAGAAGAAGAAGAAGAAGAAGAAGGTGGTTGAGGTGTATGAGGATGCTTAGGTGAAGAATAAAAAAGTTTGTAACGAAAACTTAAAAGAGAAATAAAAGACAAGAAAAACATTTCAGAATTAAGTACAAACGAAAAGGATAATGAAAAAATCTCTGTGTTGTTAACAATGCCAAGAAAGCGGGTTGTACCAATGTGAAATACATGACCATCTTAACCACCAATCAAACCATCTTTTATTCTCACAGACACAGGATTGCAACAAATGTCTGTCCGTCCGTATCACTGATGATCCTCCATTTTTCTCCTGATTTCAACTCAATCCAGTTTAAGCTGTTTATCGGAGAAACTGTCTCTCATCCTCTTACTGAACCTATCCATACTTACCAACCCCTACGCTCGGGCAGGATATGACACAAAGTCAGTTTTTAAGCGGAGTTTAACAGGTTTCAATTCAGAGTTTTCCTTCTCCTAGACTAGTTGCCTCACTAAGGCTGAAGAACCTCGTCTGCCCTACTAGTTACCCATAACTGGAGGGAGAATGATTGGATTCATACCTTTCCCAAGGGTATTAGTGCTATGTGAAATGCAATTAGTCTCGTCCAGGATTTGAACTTGTGTCACCCTGTTCATTTCCTAGGACGATAACCATTACACCACGGGCACCTCTTACTGAACCTATCGTTGTCAAAGGGTTTCCATCTTGCAGCGCTTACCAATTCTCTTGATAATCGTTAGAAGGGGTAGATCTCTCTCTCTCTCTCTCTCTCTCTCTCTCTCTCTCTCTCTCTCTCTCTCTCTCTCTCTCTGTGTGTGTGTGTGTGTGTGTGTTTGTGTGTGTATAAATATATATATGAATATACTTAGACCCTCTTTGTCGCAACAAAGTGGTACGTTAAAAGGGAAAACGGTTACCAACCAAAAGAAAAAAAAATTTTAAACTAAATAAAAAGATATTTCGATTATTTCTTCACTCCAAGGAGAAAAAAAAAGAAAATTGAATATCTTTTGGAAATATTTATTGTTTTAGGAATTTTTTAGGGTACCTTATGCCTCTGAACAAACTTGAAAACGTCTTCCATACCCCACGCTCAGTGGAAATAAGGCAGTAGCCTGCTGTAATAAACGACACAAACAAATAAAACATCCTTTAAATGCGAATAAATATCCTAAAATAATTATCCTTTAATTTTAATAGTGGCCATCTTACAACCAGAACGTTATTGGGATAAGTACTTTTAGTTTGACTCCTTTAAATACGAATAATTATCCTAAACTATATCCTTTAATTTTAAAAGTGGCCATCTTACAACCAGAACGTTATTGGGATAAGTACTTTTAGTTTGACTCCTTTAAATACGAATAATTATCCTAAACTATATCCTTTAATTTTAAAAGTGGCCATCTTACAACCAGAACGTTATTGGGATAAGTACTTTTAGTCTGACTCCTTTAAATACGAATAATTATCCTGAACTATATCCTTTAATTTTAAAAGTGGCCATCTTACAACCAGAACGTTATTGGGATAAGTACTTTTTGTCTGACTCCTTTAAATACGAATAATTATCCTAAACTATATCCTTTAATTTTAAAAGTGGCCATCTTACAACCAGAACGTTATTGGGATAAGTACTTTTAGTCTGACTCCTTTAAATACGAATAATTATCCTAAACTATATCCTTTAATTTTAAAAGTGGCCATCTTACAACCAGAACGTTATTGGGATAAGTACTTTTAGTCTGACTCCTTTAAATACGAATAATTATCCTGAACTATATCCTTTAATTTTAAAAGTGGCCATCTTACAACCAGAACGTTATTGGGATAAGTACTTTTAGTCTGACTCCTTTAAATACGAAAAATTATCCTAAACTATATCCTTTAATTTTAAAAGTGGCCATCTTACAACCAGAACGTTATTGGGATAAGTACTTTTAGTTTGACTCCTTTAAATACGAATAATTATCCTAAACTATATCCTTTAATTTTAAAAGTGGCCATCTTACAACCAGAACGTTATTGGGATAAGTACTTTTAGTCTGACTCCTTTAAATACGAATAATTATCCTGAACTATATCCTTTAATTTTAAAAGTGGCCATCTTACAACCAGAACGTTATTGGGATAAGTACTTTTAGTCTGACTCCTTTAAATATGAATAATTATCCTGAACTATATCCTTTAATTTTAAAAGTGGCCATCTTACAACCAGAACGTTATTGGGATAAGTACTTTTAGTTTGACTCCTTTAAATACGAATAATTATCCTAAACTATATCCTTTAATTTTAAAAGTGGCCATCTTACAACCAGAACGTTATTGGGATAAGTACTTTTAGTCTGACTCCTTTAAATACGAATAATTATCCTAAACTATATCCTTTAATTTTAAAAGTGGCCATCTTACAACCAGAACGTTATTGGGATAAGTACTTTTAGTTT
>CAUZXS010004843.1:0-10000 GCA_963585895.1 Sepioteuthis lessoniana
CACCCTCAGAAAGCCTGATTGTCACAGCTGGTGAATTTCAAAAATGCAATCTGGACGTGAGGACAGTTTAGAAGAACGATATGTCATAAAATTCTGTTTTAAACTTGGAAAAAATGCCATAGAAACGTATGGAATGCTTCCGACTGCTTTTCGACTATCTTCCACGAATCAAGCATCAGTTTTTTAGTGGCATAAGAGATTCAAGGAAGGCAGGGAGTTAGTGAGGGATGATGAGAGGTGTGGGAGGAGTAAGGAAGTCAATACACCACAGTTGATTGGCCAGTGGGTTAGGGTTAGGGTTACTAGGGTGAGGTTTTAAGGGAGTTCAGGAAGAGATTCCTAGGGAAGAGGCCAGCACTCTTCAAATCGGGTCAGTGACATTTCCACCAGGACAATTCACCAGTTCACAACTTCATCCTTGTCACAAACTATTTGATCAAGTTGGGCATCAAGGCAGTTCCTCAGCCTCCCTATAGTCCAGACGTTGTTCCCTGTGACTTTTGTTTATTCCCTAAGCTCAGAGGCTATCGTTATGAGACACTTGAGGAGATGAAAGAGGCTGTGACGAAGGTCATTGACACGCTTACATAAGAGGACTTCCATGGGGCCTTCGAGAAGATGTTGGAAGGGCACAACAAAGGCATTGCAGCCAGAGGAGATTACTTCGAAAGGGACTAGAGTTTCATGTGTGTTCTATCAATAAAAGTGCCCATACGAAAAAAGTCTGGAAACTTATTTAATGATCCTCGTATATGTATATGTATATAAACCCAAAAGTATATATATATATATATATATATATATATATTTGTATATTTTGGCAGCATTTCTTCATTAAGGCAAATTTCGTTAAAGTAATACGGGAATTCAAACGGATCCAGAAGAAAATATGTAGACATAAAATGTCTATTATGTTTAACGAAATTTGCATATATATATATATATATATATATATATATATATATATTCATCTCTTTTTTGCAAATTTTCTTTTTCACACTTATATACCCCCACGCATGCATGCACGCACGCACGCATATATATATATATATATATATATATATATATATATATATATATATATGTACATGCATATATATATATATATATATATATGTTCAAATCATATATATCTTTCACCATCTTCAATTATTTACTAGACCCTCCCTCTACATCTATATCAGAAATCTCTAGAAAACGTATGAAGATCAAATATATTTTGAGTAACGCAAGGTATTGTTTCAAAGTAGCGGTTTTTAAAAATATCACTCTTATATATATATATATATATATATATATATATATATATATATATATATATATAATTATTTAAACACACACACATATATATATACATATATATATATATATGAAAACGGAAAGAAAAATATTTCAACGAATTATCAAAATATATGGTATCAATAAATCCTACCTTGCTTCCTACTGTATATATATATATATATATATATATACGTACAGTACCAGTCAAAAGTATTTCACCACCCTCAAATGTTTTAATGTTTTAAGTAAAATTATCATTTTTGAGGAAACAAGTTATATACCACAATATTTTTATGTATTATTTTAAATACACATTTTCCTCGGTAACGTTGACCTAAGTATAACCAGATATCTTTTGAAAAATTGATTTTTGGTGTTCTAAAAATGAATATACGAAGACAAGAGGATTATACTTTTACGTATCATCAAGGAACTGGATAAAACATGAATAAAAGTAAGGCTTTTTGTTCAAGAGCAGCGGAAAATTTCATCAGCCTTCAGCTTGCGTGGCCGATGGCTGACTGCCCTAAACATCACGGCAAAACTGAACTAATATCGTGAAAAAATGTTTCAACATCCACCTTGTGGAGAAGACTCTGTGAAGCTGGCCTATATGGCAGAATTGCTGTTAAGAAACCACTGCCGAGGAAGCCAAACAATATCAAAAGGCTTAGTTAGACAAGATGCCTAAAGACTGGACAATAGATTAGCGGAATAAATTTCTTTGTACTGACGAATCAAAGTTCGAAAACTTTGGTTCAAATAGGATAGTCTCTATCCTGCAAAGTGTTGTTGAATGAGCAGTAACCCCCCCCTGTATCAAACTAACCGTAAAATATGGAGAAGGTTCTATTATGGCTTCGAGGGATTTTGCAAATTGCAAAGTTGGGAACTTGCGATAGGAGAAGGGTAAATTGAATCAGACCGGTTAACACAATATACTTTAGCATCACGTGATCCTTTCTGAAACGTGACTTGTGGCTCAACGTTTTGTATCCATGCAAGAAGATGATCCAAAGTATACTAGTAAACTCTGCTAGATGTACCTTAAAAGTAAAGAGAAAAAAGCACGTCTTTCAACTGATTCTTTGGCCGGCGCAATCAGCCGACTTAAATCCCATTGAACTGGTGTAGGATGAACATGACCGAATAGCGGGGTTCCTGCTGGAAAGCTGGGCAGAACGATTTTCACTTTACCTCCGATATTTGGTGGAAAGAATCCCGAGAATATATGAAGCAGTGATCGCGGTTAAAGTGGGTCATTTTGATGGATCAAAGTTTTAGAAGCATTTTGTTGTTGTTGTTTAATTTGTATTCAGTATGGTTCAGGCAGACTTGTATATAGTATGATAAATAAAACCATTGGGGCAATTAACTTGTTTCATTAAAAATAACACTTTTGCTATGAGAAAGAAAATTGTGTTTGGTGGCCAAATACTTTTGATTGATAGTGAATATATATATATATATATATATATTTACCAGGGAATACCAGGGAAGGAGTAGCGCCCCCCCTACACCTTGGTGTAGTAGCTATCGAAAAGGGAGCTTTCGGGTTACCCTCGACTATGGTCGCCAACTTTACTTTTTACTTATATATGAAAGTAAATATGGATAAAATCCGACAGTATGAAGGTAGCAGGAAAAAATATAATCCAAATAGGTGAATATAGCATGATGTAAAGTCGACGCTAACGTTTCGGTTTCAGTAACCATCATCAGGACTTTCTTACATAACATTTAACATGGATGATTCCTAATGATCTATACATATGAAAACTTATTTGTTGCGTATTTCTCAATAAACGGGAGGTTTTGTCTCGTTTCTTTGAAAAATCCAACATTTTCAAATATTTTTCCACGTGCCAAACACGTTCTGATGACTTTTGAATTTTGAACGCTATGTGCATGTTTATCTATCTTTTCGTTGTATATTTCTCATTTGCTCCTGTCATCTCAGCAACCACCCATCGATATTGTGAACTATTTTATATCCAAGTCCTGATGATAGTTAATAAACCGAAACGTTAACGTCGACTTTACATCATGATATATTCACCTATTTGGATTATATTTTTTCTGCAACCTTCATATATATATATATATATATGAAATAATATCCATTTTTTAACAAATATATCACCCCCTTTTTCTTATTCATGTCTGTGTGTATTCATAAATTGTTAATTGCTATATTTACACACACACACACACACACACACACACACACACACACACACACACACACACACACACATATATATATATATATATATATATATATATATATATATATATGTATATAAATATGAACACGGGAAGATAAAATATTAACAGAAAATTTGGAATTTCCTCATATCTATTAGGATTATTATGTCTATCATCTGTCGGTGTGTTTCCGAGTTTTTGTGTGTGTGTGTGTGTGTGTGTGTGTCACTATTTATGTGTATATTTCTGTGCATGTGTATATGTACGTTTGTTTGGGCGTGTGTGTATGTGTGTGTGTATATTGAACAATTTATTCCCTTATTTCTGGACTTTCAATATACCAATCCATATATTGATTTATACGATTTTTATTTTTTGTATTTTCACCGAAGCGTAAACTGGAGAATATCGTTAAGTTGTAACTAACATAATTACTTGTAAAAGTTTATTTATTTCCCCAAGTACACAGTGCGTATTCGCTAATGTACATTATAGTACATCAACTTTTTTTCTGTTTCTTTAAAAGACGTTTTCTACATTTTTCTTTTGCATTGTTTTATAGCTAAATTTGCAGGTGGCGCTTAATTAGCCCTGTTCCAGATTAAGGCATGAGATCCTTTTCCCTTGTATTATGTCCAATTCCACCACATTTCTCGTTTTTTTGGGTGACTACATTCCATATAATAAGAGGATAAATATTTGAGAACTAGGGTCTTTCATATCTACCTTTCATGATGTTTCAATTGATAGAAAGCTTCTACCTTCATAGTCAACGTTGACAGATTCAAGTCTATCATAAAACATACTGCATATATATTCAAACAGAGAGAAAAACCAAATGCCTTTAATAAAGCTACCGTCGCCGACTACGCCGATGACATAGCGATACTGGCAAATACACCCAACCAAGCCGAAACACTACTGCACAGTTTGGAACGAGCCGCCGCAGGCATTGGCCTCCATGTCAATGCACACAAAACTGAATATATGTGCTTTAATCAAACAGGCGATATTTCCACACTAGACGGAACCTCTCTGAAACTGGTAGACATATTCACCTACCTAGGAAGCAGTGTCTCGTCAACCGAAAAAGACATCGACACGCGGCTAACGAAGGCATGGATAGCTATTGACAAGCTATCGATCATATGGAAATCAGACCTGACCGACAAAATGAAACGCAGTTTCTTCCAGGCAGCGGTCGTGTCGATATTGCTGTATGGATGCACCACTTGGACGCTAACAAAACTGCTGGAGAAGAAGCTAGACGGCAATTACACAAGAATGTTGAGAGCAATATTAAATAAGTCCTAGCGGCAACACCCCACAAAGCACCAACTATACTGCCACCTACCTCCCATCACGAAAACTATCCAAATTAGACGAACCAGACACTTAGGACCCTGCTGGAGAAGCAGAGACGAGCTCATAAGTAATGTACTCCTATGGACAACCATATATGTCCGAGCAAAAGTAGGACGACCAGCTCGAACATACAGCAGTTATGTGAGGATACGGGATGTAGCCAAGAAGACCTGCCAGAGGCGATGAACGATAGGGAGAAGTGGCGAGAGAGTTTCAAGGACATCCGTTCTAGCGGCACGACATGATGATGATGATAATTAATATATAACAAGCGAGTTTTTCACACCTGTTAACTGATGGTTTTTCATTGGTATCAGCATAAAAGCAAATCTCTTCAGGTCTCTAGGATTCTTCTTAGTGTTCTGGCCAATCTCAACAGTTCTGTTGTGTAGATGGTCATGGTTCGTTCTCTGATTTACGACTCTTTCCGCCCCATTTTTAAGTTTTTGGGGGCCGTTTCAAGTGAGCCTATTACAAATGGTATTACTGTCAGCCTTTCTTACTTAGCTTTCTTTGTTCTCCGACAAAGTCCAAGCACTCATTTATCTTCTTGCTTTCTTTGATTTTCACTTTATGGCCAATTAGACGGAATATACCAAGTTCTCTTTTTCCTATTTTTTTTTTTATCATCACCATGTCTGATCTTCTGGTCGGTATTTTGTGATCTATTTATTTCTTAAAATCCCAGAAATTCTATGCGTCTCATTCTGTAGGATGGATTCTAGTTTGTGCACGTACCATTTGGAGGTATGGTCAAATTTCAATTTCTTGCACAATTCCCAGTGGATCACCTTTCCCAGTCACTTGTGTCTAGTCTTTTTATGTTATTCCTAGGGAATTTTTCAAACCAGCATTAACTAATGGTCTTTCATCGGAGTCTGATTGACAGCAAGTCTCCTCAGACACTTAGAACTTTTCTCAGTATTCTGGCGAATTTCAGCAATATTGAAGTTTGGATGGTCTTGATTCTTTGATTTCCATTTGTTCCAATCCCCTTCCCAAGCTTCTGGTAACGTTTCAAATGTGTCAGTTACAATTTACAGCTTTTCAGTTCACTTGCCAAGTATTTGTCACTCCTATCACATTATTATTATTATTATTATTATTATTATTATTATTATTATTATTTGTGTATATTGCTCTGCTTACCAGCATACGAACACTTTATCTCATCAAACATCCTTCAACATTTTTTGCTGATTGTTTTGACTCTCTTTGTAAATAAAGCCTCAGTTTCGGACTTTATGCCTCTTCATATATATATATATAGAGAGAGAGAGAGAGAGAGAGCGTACGTGTGTGTGTGTGTGTGTGTGTGTGGAGTAAACTCTTCGTCGGTTGTTGAAGAACTAAATCGATGTGTTAAAGAATAAATATGTTCTTAATACCAGGTTAGTATATACCAAATATGAATATTAAACAATCCTCCACCCCGAGCAATTTTTCACGACTGATTGTTTCATGTGGAAATAATCCTCAAGTGATGTTCATATTATTTCGTCTCTATCTCCATATCTGTGAATTCTAACTTGAACAAATTTTCAAGCCCCTATATATTCATATCCAGCCCAGGCTTCTTCTATCACGCTTCAGGGAAGATCCAGGGCCTTCCTAATTAAGATACCTGACTGCGACATCATTGTAGACGTGTCATGCTTTTGGCCAAATCCTCTTGTGAAAGGTATAAAAAGCCTTTTCCCTCAGCAATGGGTTAAATAACACGTTTACTGATCTTCTATAAGGGTGGTTTTGGCATTAAATAACCACAAAGGTTGATATGCCATCAAAAAGAAAACCAAAACGAAAGTTACGCCATTTGATTAAAGTAGCTTCCCTCTGTCTTTTTATCTATCAAACTCTTCAGATATCCACACAAGGTTAAAGGCCGGGACCCCCAAACTTATGCAGTGAATATTTTCTCTTTGGTCACGCCTTATACGTCAGGGATTGACTTTCACATTACCATGTTAAGTACTCGGATTGAAATACAGCTTTGTGGTGTTGTAAACACGGGTCTCTTCTTTGGAAGAGGGTCAAATCTCTTGTCTGTTCTATCCACTTTTTTTCGTTCATGTGTTTCTATTCTAAATACTTTTGTGTGCACACTTATTTTCTTTCTAAGACGTCTTTTCTTTTAAATATTACCCGACTATTTCAGGGAGCGGCCCAGTTATCAATCGATGAAAAATTATGCTTATACTCTTTTCGCATGTCTGCCCACATAACCAGGACAATCTAATTCTCGTCAAGCTCTCAAAGTGATTCCGGGATCACACCCTGTCCCTCATTCCCCGTTAACCAAATATCTCCAAGTAAAATCTTAATTCACTTATTTAAATTCTATACAACCTCACCAATAACACAGGTAAATAGGATTTTAATGCCAAGAAACAAAACACGTTTTTTAGCTTATTTGATGGGGCTGATTCCGAAATTGATCTGAGTCTTTCAGGATTAGTTACCATTTTCGTTACTCTATAATTCCTTATTTTGGGGAAAATGATCAATTTAAAATTTTGGCTGTTTTCAAAATTTAGCGAATAAAGATCGTAGAAATCCATCCCTTTTCAGGTAGGCCGAGCAATTTCAGCTACCTGAAATAAACTATTTTCTAAGAAAAAAGTGTTTTTGATAGAATTACCAAATTTTTCCAATTTATCAACATTCAAATTAACTAATAAACTTTATCAGTTTAACTGATAATTAAGCTTACACACACTAAAAAAAATTAAACCTTAAAATCTTCTGTTTGATACTCATAAATTTATCCGATTATGTTTGTCCCTTCACTACGGAAGGAAACCAAGCACATTGAGGGCTTTGGTTTTCACAGTTGAAAAGAAACTCCAACTAAAGACATCCCAATTGAATGTACTCATTCCATATAGATTCAACATAACAAATGGAAACTCATTAAGGATGATGAATTTGAATAAATTGGAATTAAGACATAGTTTGTTGGCGTAGTGAAAAACTCCGGGCTGAAAACTACAAGGAGTTACCGGGAAAAGCCGTTGAAAAGTCTGCAGGACAGAGGCAATAATAGGAGTGCTAGGGTTGATTTTTTTACAAACCCATTAAAATAAATTTCCGGGGGATGGCGGCGATTTAAGTAATGAGCGAGGAAAACGATTCCATCAAGATGTCAAAACAATGGAAGAGCGCAACGAGGGAGGGTGGGACGAACAAATGATGACTGATTACTGCAGGAGTATCAAAACGGACTTAAATAACATTGAACATAACGAACAATCAAGAAAGTGAACATTTTTAACCATAGTTTATATGCTCACGAAGGTTTTATTTCTGCTGTCAGTTTATTAATTATTTAATGAAAATACTTGTTGGTCTTGGTATTAAATTAATCAGGTTATTTTTTAAGACTTAGATTGTTATTGCAAAAATAGTTTTTCTTAATAAGCAAACCAATATTTGTTGGTTAAGATACGAACTGAGAGTTTTCTACGATTTTACTTAGACAAATATTGCCACCTGTCAAAATATGTACAGAAAAATAATGAAATAATTAGTTTTTGTTCAAAAAATGAGGCATTTCTGTACATTAAAAACGGTGGGTAAAAAAAAAAAAAAGTAAGATCATTTTAGATGCAGGGACCGAAGATCAGTTGAATAAGATGTTTGGTTTGGTTTGGTTTGTTGGGTTTTATGGCATATCAACCTTTGTAGGTTATTTTACGCCAAATCCATTTTATGTAAATAATCAGTTCTATTTAAAACAATTCTGTTTAGCATAAGTACACAGTTTAATTGTCAAAAACATTTCTATTTCAAACTATTCAAGAAATTATATATGATAATTCAGTTTAGTATAAGTACAATTTCAATGTAAAAAATAGTTCAATTTAAAACAGTTAAGCATAAGCACGCAGTTTAAATGTAAGTACAGTTCAATTGTAAAAAACATTTCTATTTCGAGCTATTCAGTTTAGTCAAAGTACAGATTTTGTTAATGCACAATTACATGTCAGAACATTTCTATGTTAAACAATTCAGTTTAATGTTAGTACAGTTTTAATGTCAGAAAACAATTCTATTTGAAATAATTCAGTTTAGCACAAGCACGCAGTTCAAAATGTAAGCACGGTTCAATTATCAAAACATAGATAGGGCCCTATCAGGTGCTACCACGCCGGGCCAGAGTGGACCTGGGGGCAATGGAGTGGTAGTACCTGATATGAGTCCTATCTATAGGTTAAATAGAACTAACAGCATACTTATGCTAAACTGAATTGTTTGATTATAATGAATAGCTTGAAATAGAAATGTTTTTGACAATTAAACCGTACTTACATTTAAACTGAGTGCTTATGCTAAACTAGATTATTTGAAATAGAATTGTTTTTGATATTGAAACTATATTTACACTAAACTAAATTGTTTAACATGGAACTGTTTTAACATTTAACTGTATGTAAACAAAATCTGTTCTTATACTAAACTGAATTAGCTGAATTAGAACTGCTTGTGTAAACTGATTAGCTAGAAATAGAAATGTTTTTCACAATTAAACTGTACTTACATTTAAACTGTGTACTTAAGCTAAACTGAATAGTTTGAAATTGAACTGTTTTTGACGTTGAAACTTTATTTAAACTAAACTGAATTGTTATATATAACTGCTTGAATAGTTTAAAATAGAAATGTTTTTGACAATTAAACTGTGTACTCATGCTAAACTGAATTGTTTTAAAAAGAACTGATAATTACATTAAAATGGATTTGGCGTTAAATAACCAACAAAGGTCGATATGCCATAAAACCCAACCAACCAACCAACCAACCAACCAGTCTATTATAATCTTTACCCATAACTAAAAGAAGATTGTTTTGTTGGTTGGTTTGTTTTCGGGCGTATGAACTCTTTTCGGGTTATTTAACGTCGAATTAAGTCATTTTGATAAAAAGTTTCAAAAAATTCAGTTTAGTCTATGAATAGTTTATTGTTTGCAAATGTCAAAACAGTTCTATTTCTAACAATTCAGTTTAGCAAAAGTGCACAGGTTCAATTTCAAAAACATTTCTCTTTCAAACAATTCAGTTTAGTACACAAAACAGTTCTATTTGAAATAATTTAATTTAGCATACAAAAACAGTTCTATTTCAAACAGTTCAGTTTAGCAGGAGC
>CAUZXS010004843.1:15000-42500 GCA_963585895.1 Sepioteuthis lessoniana
TGATTCCAGGTTCAAATGAACAGCTACAGTAGCAACTGGAATACACCCTACAAAATCCTGATTGTTACTGCTGGTGAATTTCAAAAATGCAATCTGGACGTGAGGACACTTTAGAAGAACGATATGCAATAAAATTCTGTTTAAAATTTGGAAAAAAATTGCCACATATACGTATGAAATGCTTCAGACTGCTTTTGGAGCATCTTGCATGAATCGAGCATCAGTTTTTGTGTAGCATAAGAGATTCAAGGAAGCCAAGAAGTCTGTGAGGGATGATGAGTGTTGTGGGAGGAGTAAGAAAGTCAATACACCAGAGTTGATTGGCCAAAGGGTTAGGGTTATGGTTACTATTGTGAGGTTTTAAGGGAGTTCAGGAAGAGATTCCTAGGGAAGATGCCAGCACTCTTCAAATCGGGTCAGTGGCATTTCCACCAGGACAATTCACCAGTCCACAACTCCATCCTTGTGTCAGACTATTTGACCAAGATGGGCGGGCATCAAGACAGTTCCTCAGCCTCCCTATAGTCCAGACCTTGCTCCCTATAATTTGGTTATTCCCTAAGCTCAAAGGCTAACGTTATGAGACAATTGAGGAGATGAAAGAGGCTGTGACGAAGGTCATTGACACGCTCATACAAGAGGAATTCCATGGGGCCTTGCCGAAGTTGTTGGAACGGTACAACCAGTGCATTGCAGCCGAAGGAGATTACTTCGAAGGAGACTAGAGTTTCATGTGGGTACTAGCAATAAAAGAACCCATACGAAAAAAGTCTGGGAACTTATCGTATGCACCTCGGATATATATATATATATATATATATATATATATATATAAAGATTATGGTCTGCCTGGGAGAAGTAGTCCGTGTTAAGGTCTCGAAAATGGTTTCAATTCAGTTATAATCTGTAGAATACACCCAAAACGAGTGTCCTGGATATGACACTAAATCATTTGATAGTGAGGTTCCAGTAATGCTAGAGCTTTGGGGAATGCGGAGTACCCCTTTATTGCCATCGCTCGCCGGTCCACTCTGGCCCGGAGTGGTAGAACATGATATGGGTCCTATCTGTGGGTTAAATAGAACTAACGGCATACTTATGCTTACCTGAATTGTCGTTATGAGACAATTGAGGAGATAAAAGAGGCTGTGACGAAGGTCATTGACATGCTCACACGAGAGGACTTCCATGGAGCCTTCCAGAAGTTGTTGGAACGGTACAACAAGTGCATTGCAGCCGGAGGAGATTACTTCGAAGGGGAGTAGAGTTTTATGTGTGTACTATCAATAAAAGTGCCCATATGAAAAAAGTCTGGAAATTTATTGTATGCACCTCGTATATATATATATTGAGAGAAAGAAAGATAGATACATACCTATATATATATATATACATATATATATATATATATATATATATATATATATATATATATATATAAATATATACTGAGATAGATAGATAGATAGATAGATAGAATATGAATATAATATAATCTATCTATCTATCTATCTATCTATCTATCTATCTATCTATCTATCTATCGAACAAAAATTAAAATAAACCCTATCCAAACATACAAAATGTGTCCATGTGCCTCGCTAAGGTCATTTTAGTGAAATTCATGCACATAGTTATATGTGTATATTTACATAGGCATAAAAGGCGCATTATATATATGTATACATAAAAGACAAATATATATATATATATATATATATATATATATATATATATATATATATATATATATATATATATATAATTTGTCTTTTATATATATATATATATATATATATATATATATATATGTATATATATATATATATATATATATATATATAAAATATTAATTTATGTGTGATCTAATGGCCACCCAGCATATCATTCATTGATATAAGTACAAATGTTACTTATTTACGCCTGGATTATCATTAATTACCTTCTTTCTGTTTGTCTCTTTCCTACATTTCATTACAACTTTTATAAACTCTTCAACATATACATATTTTCTTGTTTGTTATTTTTATTTTACTATTTTTATTATAATATATACTTTTAAAAACTTCTCCATCGTTTTCTTTGTTGATCTAAAAAGCAGTCGAATAATATTCAGTTTTTTATCAATTTAGATTTTCATATATATATATATATATATATATATATATATATATATATATATATATATATATATATATATGTGTGTGTGTGTGTGTGTGTGTGTGTATGTGTGTGTGTGTGTGCGTGTGTGTGTGTGTGTGTGTGTAATCCTATTATTGCTCCATTCTCTGTGATATTTTACCATTTTATTTCAGAACATTTGTTTTCGTCAATTGTACGGGGTTATCAGGGACAAGAATTGGTTGCACTAAATGACATCCTAACAAAACTAAGAAGCTTAAATGGAAAAGAGAAATATTGTCTGTTTTTATATATTCATTTGCTTATTTTCTATTATAATTTTGTTAAATCTGGTGAGAATAAAATGTATTTCTGTATTGCATGAATAGACTACACCAATTGTATTCTCCACTGAGAAATAAAGCCACCACCCTTCAAAAATGGTCTAAGGTATAACACTACACCATATCCGGTGGTGAGGCTCTAATTCTTATTCTCTGAGGAGACACCCTTTCGTTGTTACAAATCTCTCGTCTGCTCTGAATCAGAACGGTAGGGTCCCATTTTTGTATCAAATAAATTTGTTTGAAATTTACTGGTATTAGATAAGAATTTCTGATACCATATAATTTTGTCAAAACAATACCTAATACTGAATAAAAGATAGCTACTTTAGACCATATAATAGTGTCTAAATTATTAATATTAGAAAAAAAACACACTTGATATCATATAATTGTGCAAAATACCAATTATAATTAACATATATCGAGATTTGTTTATCAGTCTAAAATAATTGTGATGATGCGTTTTTGTACTAAAAAACATTCTTTAAAACTAAACATTCACATGTCATGTAAATCCTAAGAATTAATCTACAATGTAATAAAATGGAGTGTTAATCTTCAATGTAATATGCCCCGGATGTGAAGAACTCTACATTGGTGTAAAATTAAAGACCTAAATATTTGAAATACGACATGTTCGAAACATTTTTGCAACATGTGGATCAAGAATATTTAAAATGTTTCCTTTCATTTCAAAGTAATAAAATAAAATACTGCATTACGAAAAACGAGGGGTATTAATTTTATAAAATTTTTAAAACTTAAACTGAATTTAGTATAAAAAAACAAACAAACAAATAGAGAAAAAACAATAACCCCTGCAGAAGCCATCCCAAATAGTTTCCAAACAACTGGAGGGGTGAAAACGAGTGGATACATTTTAGAATTTCAGTTTCCAAGTAAATCTTTTAATCATTAATAATCCTCCCTTTGAGATCTTAACAGCAGGGACGAACTCATAAGAGATGTACTCTTATGGACCCCCACACATGGCCGCGCAAAAGCAGGACGACCAGCGCGAACATACATTCAGCAGCTATGTGAGGATACGGGATGTTGTCCTGAAGAGCTGCCTGAGGCGATGAACGATAGGGAGGAGTGGCGAGAGAGGATCAGGGATATCCGTGCTACCAGCACGACGTGATGATGATGAATATTTTACTAATTTTCATATTTTATTGATTTGAATATTTACAACATTTTTATGTTTTAATAATTCTAATATATTATCAATTTTTATATTTTCTTCGTTTCAATATTTGATCGATTTTCATATTTTAATCAATTTAATATTTTATCAATTTCATTATTATTGGCCAAATGAGGAGACTATTTGCCGATGGTCCGGAAGACGGAGTTCAATCCAAAGTCGAGCCATTCCAAAGGCTCAAAAAATGGTTTTTGATGTTGCCTTGCTTACCACTCAGCATTATAAGGTAAGGATCAAGGGTTAAATGGAACAATCCAGGAAATGGAGTTGCACCATTCCTTACACCTCGGTGTAGTAGTTGCCCAGTCGGCTGGGGCTGTAGAATACACCGACTGCTTCTTTGCTGAGGGGCAAGACCCCCCCAACGAATGTCTAGGATATGCCACTAAACAATCTGATGGTGAGGTTCCAGCAATGCTGGAGCTTTGGGGAATGCGGAGTACCCCTTCATTGCCATTGCTCCCAGGTCCACTCTGGACCGGTGTGGTAGCACCTGATAGGGCCCTAATAGAACTAACAGCATACTTATGCTAAAATGAATTGAGTAAACTGAATAGCTTGAAATAGAAACGTTTTTGACAATTAAACCTTGCTTACACTTAAACTGCGTGCTTATGCTTAACTGAATTATTTCAAATAGAACTGTTTTTCTACATTAAAACTGTATTTACACCTAACTGGATTATTATATATAACTGTTTGAATAGTTTGAAATGGAAATGTTTTTGACAATTAAACTGTGTACTTATGCTAAACTGAACTGTTTTCAATAGAACAGATTATTTACATAAAAATGGATTTGGCGTTAAATAACCTACAAAGGTTGATATGTCATAAAACCAAACCTAACCAAACCAAACCAATCGGTGTAGTAGCTTTTAAAAAGGATACCTTCGGGTCACCGACTTTTTATGTATTTTTATATTTCATTCATTTTGACATTTTATTCATTTTTATATTCTATTTATATTTATATTATATTATTTTTAATATTTCATTAATTCGTTTATTCCTTCTGTCAGTAAGGGTTTTTCAATTCGCTGATTGCACCGTTGCAAAGGGTAAGGTCCCCCCGCCACCAAACAAGTGTCTTGGATATAATGCTAAAAGATTAAATGGAGGAATGAGGAGTACTCTCCCCTTGTCATTACTCCCAGCTACACTCTAACTAGGAGTGGTTGTACTCCCAGCTACAATCTAACCAGGAGTGGTTGTACTTGTTAGAGTTCCATTTATGGTCAAATAGATCTGTTTAATCACTAAGTAAACTTGAAATCATTAACTATGTGCAAACAAATGATTAGTATTAAATTGAATTATAAGATAGCAATAGTCTAAACCATTTAACCATGTGCAAACAAATAAGCTCTGGTCGTTTAAAAATAGCGCCATAAAAAATTTACTTAAAAGGATCTAACATTGAATACCCATCAAGGGTTGCTATGCCATTAAAACAAATAACCTTGTTACGTTATATATTTTTTTTTTATTCGTAAATAATTTATTTGCCAGTAAGCATAATGTGAGAAATCCTCTTCAAAAGGGATCTCCGGTGTTTAGCAAATTATAACAGTGCGTCTAAACGACATACTTGTCCACACATGGCTCTGTTTATAAAGACAAGTTTGTAAGAACCATGTCAACCTAAAATAAAAGAAAACTATATCCTAGAAATTTGAAATTTATTTACCATATATAAGTAAAGTTGTCGACTGTAGTCGAGGGTGACCCGAGGGCTCCCTTTTCAATAGCTACTACATCGAGGTGTTTGGGAGGGTGCTACTTCTTTCCCTGGATTGCTTCACTTTACCCTTGATACGTACCTTATTATACTGAGTGTTAAACAAGGAGGTATCAAGTACCATTTTTTAAAAAAATGTCTTTGGTATGACTCGACCTGGGATTGAACCCTGGTCTCCCGGACCATTGGCTAACACTCTACGCACTAGACCAATGAGCATATAATCTGCTTTAAACGACCAACAAGACAATTCTGGGTGTCTACTTCAGCAACAGCAGATGCTGAAAGGAACGTGAACCCTGAGCGCTTTATCTAAGGAAATCTCATTAAATTACGGGATGAATTTAGAAACGGCAGATGCTGAAAGGAACGTGTGTTCTGTGAGCCGTAATTAAGATAGGTTTATAAATAACAAGACCTTGCTAGAGGCCTGGAAAAAATTTTCGGACATGAAGGTAAAAATGGTTTATATCAATCGCCGTTGAAGCTACTGGAACAATCTCAAAGGACATGCTTAAGAATCCTGGGAAACTGAAGATAGTCGCCCTTACACCGATTCCTGCGAATGCAACGTCTTTTGTTTATGGGAAACTCCAAAAACAGTTAAATTATGGTTATGAAAAAGATCTTATATATACATACTAGCTCATTGACCAAGTGAGAAGAGTGTTCACCAATGACTCGGAAGACCAGAGTTCAATTCCGGGTAGTCATACCAAAGACACAAAAAATGGTACTTGATACCTCTTTGCTTAACATTCAGCCTTATAAGGTACGTATTAGGGGTAAAGTGGAGCAATCAAGGGAAGGAAGTGCCGCAGCTCAATGTTGTAGCTATTGAAAAGGGAACCTTCAAGTCGCTTTCAAATGCAATCACCAATTATATATATATATATATATATATATTTGTTATACAACTAAGGCTCTTCTATGTAGATTAACTTGACATTGGGTGAGGATGGGGTCAGTTTCATTGCCTGATGCAAGATGAATGAGAGGTAATGCTGATGGGAACCAACTAGGAGAGTCTCAATCAAAAATATTTTATCACAGAATGGAATACCGTTAGTAGAAAATGAACAGCACAATTACTAAAGTAGACGACTAAGATATAAAGAAGAAAAAAAGAAAGTTTGAGAAGACTTGATTAGATTGAACTGGCAGTATCAACATTCAAGAAATCAATCAATAATTCAATTTGATACCTGACCTGACCGTTAAAATGAAACGCAGTTTCTTCCAGGCAGCGGTCGTGTCGATACTGCTATATGGATGCACTACTTGGACTCTAACTAAACAGCTGGAGAAGAAGCTAGACGGCAATTACACAAGAATGCTGCGAGCAATACTGAACAAGTCCTGGCGGCAATACCCCACAAGGCACCAACTATACGGCCACCTGGCTTCCATCACGACAACTATTCAAGCTAGACGAACCAGATATGCAGGACACTGCTGGAGAAGCAGGGACGAGCTCATAATTCATGTACTCCTATTGACCCCCGCATATGGCCAAGCAAAAGCAGGACGACCAGCTCGAACATACCTACAGCAGCTACGTGAGGATACGGGATGTAGCCCTGAAGACCTGCCGGAAGAGATGAACGATATGGAGATGTGGCGAGAGAGGGTCAGGGATATCCGTACTAGCGGCACGACATGATGATGATGATGATGACTATTACTGGGCTGAGTCCCAGTAGCGTAGTGGTTTAAGTGTTGGACAACGACATTAGTCTGTGAATAAATCGGTGTTCCCCAGAAAACCACAAACAAAAAATCAAAACCCGGGTGGGAACTCAGGTTAGAATCACAGATGAAAAGACTATGACAAGCAAAAATTCTAAAACGGAACATTAGAATATATTCGAACGAAAACTAAAACTTGAGGAGACTAAGCAAAAGATACTGGTGAATGAAGGAAGACTAAAAAGATTCCGAGACAGGACCAAACAATAAAAACAAAACAGAACGTTCCTAAACAACGAAAAAAAAATTCTCCCAACAAGTAGGGAGAGAATGGGCGAAATCATAACCACAACCAGATATGAAAGTGGCAAGAAGATTTTTGAGCAAAATATGGGAACGGAAAGATCTTAACAAAAAAGCCAAATGAATAAAAAGACTGGAAACAGAGTTGCAAACGCTCGAAGGACCTCAGGTAAATATAAACACCGACGCACTCAAGTCAACGCTTAAAAAATATCAAACTGGAAAACCCCTGACCTTGATGGCCTACACGGATTTGGGTTTTAAAAATTCACCTCCAGATTTTCTACCGAAAGGAATAAACGCATACATATAACTGATATACCCGAATAGATGACCAAAGGGAAGACCACTTTGATTCAAAAAGATACCCTCAAAAGAACCGCCCCAAACAACTATAGACCCTTAATATACCTACCGGTGATATGGAAAATACGAACAGCACAAATTGGGGAGATCTATTTCTCATTGATAAGCCGCGGAATCTTCCCCGACGAATCGAAAGGATGCCGCAAGAGAACAAGAGGCACAGAGGAACTACTATATATAGATCAACACATCCTCAACGAAAGTAAAAGACAGAAAAATCTTGCTATGTTCTGGATTGACTCCAAAATGGCTTAGATATGGCTTAGATATGGTCCCCCAAAGCTGAGTACAACGCAGTCTCAAAATGTATAAAAAAAACCGATAAAGTCGTACAGTTTATCGAGAAAACTACGGAAACCTGGAAAATAGAATTGACAGCGAGAGGAAAAAGCTTATCAGCGGTAAGGATCTAAAGAGGCATATTCCAGGGAGTTGCACTATCACCATTACTATGTGTATTATAATTGGCGTGCTCTGAATAGTCAATAAATGATTGGTACAGGGACTGGAAGACTATGAAAAAGAGGACGAGTGGAAATCATCCAAACTACAGCATTGTTGAGATTGGCCAGAATAATAAGAGCCCTGGAGACTTCAGGACATTTCATATTTCTCAGACTCCAGTTGAAAACCATCAGCTAATGCTAGTGTGAAAAACTCTCGTGAAGAAGAAGCGGAAGAAGAGGTATACAATATAGACAACGCAATGCTGCAATTAATTAACCCAAAAAAAAATAATTTGGATGTTAACATAGACTACTGCTCTCAAATTGTTGTACAGCAAGTGAATATCATGTTCAGCCCAATCGGCGGGGAGGGGCCTGTTGAATATACCAACTGCATCTCTGCAAAGGGTTAAGACTCCTCCGCCCATCAACTGTCTTGGATATGACATTAAAATGCATCTGACAGTGAGACCCTGATCCAAGAGCTCCCTCATTATCATTACTCCCTCGTCCACTCAGACTTGTAGTGGTAGTACCCATTAAGGACACATCTATGAGTCAGTTTAACCATCTAACTGTGTGCAAACAAATGGCTGATGTTAAATTGAATTGTTAATGGGTAATATTACATTGCAATACGAGAAACTATCCAACTATTTGCAAATAAATGTATTTGAGTTTTATAGCATTACTTAAAACCATTTAACTGTGTGCAAACAAATGAATAATACTAAATAGAATTATTAGTGTTAGATAGGAATTCTTGAAACCATTTAACTGTGTGCAAACAAATGATTAATACTAAATAGAATTATTAGTGTTAGATAGGAATACTTAAAACCATTTAACTGTGTGCAAAAAAGGATTAATACTAAATAGAATTATTAGTGTTAGACAGGAATACTTGAAACCATTTAACTGTGTGCAAACAAATGATTAATACTAAGTAGAATTATAAGGGTTATATAGGAATACTTAAAACCATTTAAGTCTGTGCTAACAAATGAGATCTTGCTTGTTTAGAATGTTAACAACAAATGAAAATAATATATATATATATATATGAACAGGATTTGGTATTAAATAACCCACAAGAGATGATATACCATAAAACCAACCAACCCATCAACCAATCATCAAATTATCAATATGAATCTTTGGGAATAAAAAGTTTCTTTGTGTTTTTGTTATCAATTAGAGGTTTGACCATGAAGTTAGTTGGTTGGTTATTTGGTTTTTATGGCATATCAACCTTTATAGGTTATTTAACATCAAATCCATTTTTATACAAATAGTTCTATTTCAAACAATTCAGTTTCAGATAAGTACGCAGTTTGAATATAAGTACAGTTTAATTCTGAAAAAAAAAACCCATTTCTATGTCAAGCTATTCAGTCAAGCAGTTCTAATTCAGCTAATTCAGTTTAGTATGGGTAGAGATTTTATTTACACACAGTTAAATGTCAAAACAGTTCTATATTAAACAACTTAGTTTAGTATAAGTAAAGTTTCAATGTCAAAAAACAGTTCTATTTCAAATAATTCAGTATAGCATAAGCACGCAGTTTAAATGTAAGTACGGTTTAATCGTTAAAAGCATTTCTATTTCAAACTATTCAGTTTAGTGAAACAATTCAGTTTAGTATAAGTATGTTGTTAGTTCTATTTAACCCATAGATAGGGTCCTATCTGGTGCTACCACGCCGGGCCAAAGTGAACCTGGGAGCAATGGCAATGAAGGGGTGCTCCGCATTCACCAAAGCTCCTGCATTACTGGAACCTCACCATCAGATTGTTTAGTGTCATATACAGGACACTCATTAGGTTTTTTTTTTACCCCTTTGCAGAGTTGCAGTCGGTGTTTTCTACAGCCCCAGCCAACTGGGCAATTGACCATGAGTTGAGGTTATGTCACGAATCAAAAAATAATGAATACCATATATATAGTATTAAGAATTTCGAAAACTGGCCGAATACTTTCGCTTGGTTTCATTTCATTTTTGAATGGCTTATTAAACTTTATGAATTATGAGATACTAACGGCATCCTTGTAGAAGAATCGTAGTGGTACCATTTAACCTATTGCTGGGAGGATGAAGGTGTCCGTACTTTTCCTAAGATGAATGCAGTAGCCTGACTGGAGTTCGAACTCGCATGTCACAGTCAAGTGCATCAGCCACTACACTTAGGGGGACTTTCTCATCTGGAGGCACTGAAAATTTTATCAGAATATCTGCTATATGTGATCTATCTCGCTGACATTGGTGTCGACCTTCAAGTTACGGCAATAATATATATATATATATATATATATATATATATATATATATATATATATATATATATAAAGTTAGGGAGATAGATATAGAGATATGATCTAAAAATGCAAATAAGAAAGGTTTTTGCATAAACAAGAGTTATTAATGCAGAACTGGTATAAAACCTAAGAAATATAATCATGAACACGAGAGGTTTCATGTGGTTACACAATCACTGTATGGAAATGTCTTTTTCCATTTGATATGTTTTGTTTCACTTTCTGTTTTGTCTCTGCATGCGATCTTGTATTAGAGCTGATCAGCTGTAAGAATGTTTTTTTAGGAATAGCTGAATTTATCCACTTCCATAATGAGGGTTAGCCGTACTTTTCTAAAACTAAGTAATTTGAAGTTACATGTAATATAATAATTACAACAAAAGAAATAAATATATACATGATGATTGGCCATTAAAGACGGCATGAAACCAATGGTCACAGATAAGCATCCATGGTTTTAAATATATATATGAATTAATATATAATTATCTATTATATATATATATATATATATATATATATATATATATATGGGGGGGTATGTGTGCGCTCGCGTTGATACATAGATAGATAGACAGAAGGACGTTTTTTCCGCAGAAAACTTTATATTCTTTAGATGTGTAAAATCCACTTCTGAAATTGTTTAACTTCTTTCATTCTTCTTTTAATCAATCTCCAGACATTTCTTCAACTTTCGAGAATTAAAAGATTAATTCTCTGGTCCAGACAAGAGAAAAAAAAAGAAGAAATAGAGAAAAAGAGAAAACGAGAAAAAAAAAACCCCAAACATTCCAGTAAACTAAGGATGTTGCATAATTTCATCAGCGAGGGTTTTTTTTTTCTTCTTCATTTTTAAAATGAGTTGAAGCTACTGATTTGTCGTCCAAACAGAACAGTCCAACACAAAGCAGTAAATTAACGTTTTCAGATGGGAGAGACAGGGAATGTTCACACTATTCCAAGTTGTGTAAAATTACACTGCTTGTCTAGGCCGGACGTAACTTGAAACAACGTTTGTATAGCCAATTGAGTGGCCAAGCTTTGGTCGTGTTTTTGAAATAAATCAGTACTTGAAGCAAATGTTCCTGTGGTCAACGGGGCGCATCTGGTCGTTGGCGCCTTGCGTCTTAGGCCCAAAGATCACTGGAATGGTTGGCTTGTCTGGCGTTCTTCAAAATATCCAGAAAAGTTAAGAGCATAAGAATGTAAATGCATATAAATATACATGATGTAACTATATATATATATATATATATATATATATATATATATATATGCGTATGTATGTGTCTCTGTGTATGTTCGTTATTAATATGAATGATTTGGAAAGGTGGTTATCTAAAATGAGTAGGAACATTCTTTTTATAAGTGCTCTGTACTTTTAAACCATAGATAATCGAAAATTTTAAAGTCACAACGGATAAAATGTCAAGTACTTTAGATATGTATGATCAACGGATATCTATCTATCTATCTATCTATCTATCTATCTATCTATCTATCTATCTATCTATCTATCTCAGTCTGTTCCTATCTATCTATCTATCTATCTATCTCAGTCTGTTCATATCTATCTATCTATCTATCTATCTATCTATCTATCTATCTATCTATCTATCTATCTCCTTCTGTTCATATCTATCTATCTATCTATCTATCTATCTATCTCCTTCTGTTCATATCTATCTATCTATCTATCTATCTATCTATCTCAGTCTGTTCATATCTATCTATCTATCTATCTATCTATCTATCTATCTATCTATCTATCTATGTGTCTCTACTTGCTAGTCAGTCTCTTTCTCATTATCTCTTTCTTTCTCTGTCCTTCCTTTCTCTGTATCTCAGTCTCTCTCTCTCTCTCTCTCTATATATATATATATATATATATATATATATATATATATATATATATTTATATATATTTGAGATGTCAGATAAAAAATATCGAGACCCAAGTTTTCGATTAAAAATAAATCCAATTTTAACTTTTAGCAAAGACAAATACACAGCCAAATGACGAAATCTTTTGATTTGCCGATTTTGGTGAAAGTTAATCCCAATATACAATTCCCTAGATGTATCTTTTTCGTCTTTCCTAATCTACAATTGGTCTCGAATAGAAAAGATTTGATGTGGACATCGCAGAAAATTACCAAAAGAAGAGTCCTTCAACCAATGAAACACTCCATGGAATAATTACATTGAATTCTTAATGGATTATCAATTAGAAAAATTAACATTTCATTCATTGTTCATTCGTGTTTTGCTAAATAATGCTTCAGACTCGATACTTTTTCAATACACTTCGTATTTTGAAGAAAAATTAACGTTTCATTCATTATTCATTTCTTTTGTGGTAAATACAACTTCAGTTTCGATAAATATTCAATAGATCTCGTATTTTAAAGAAAATTAGCGTTTTATTCAGAGTTCATTTCTGTCTAGGTAAATACAGCTTAAGACTCGATACATTTTCAATACTTCATGTATTTCAAAAGAAAACGTTTCATTCATTGTAACGTAATAGCCAAGGGATTACGGTTCATGCCTTTGAATTTAGTTAGGCTGAGAACCTTTCGGCTCAGCACATGGGTTAGTTAGGTGCAAGCCTTGATGTAGGTGGTAACGCGCGAGCGGGGCAGACGTGCCACTCAGAGATGTCACAATAGCCCGAGATGACGGAACGGGGTGACAGGGTGCGGGTGACGTCACGCACCGGAAGCGCGCGGAGGTTTGTAAGAAATCTGAAGAAAATTAGGGAGTTGAGTACTAGACGCCAAACGAGGAGGATCGACTTTTGGAGCTCGCAGACACGAGGCGAACTTGCGCCCTATGAGGGCCGCTCGAGATGGGGGCTAAATGAATAAGACAGCATAGAAGATTGTGCCTCTCCTCCTTATGTCGAAACCTTTAACTCCAAGTTGATAAAAAGGTTTCGTACCCGAACAAGAAATCGTTACGTGTTTTCGAATTTCGAGATTCCTATGTTGTTTATGTGTTCTACGTTATGTATATATGTAATGAACGTCCCGTGTACATTTCGCAAATAGCCGTATTTTGCAATAGTACATCATTATTCATTTCTTTTGTGGTAAATACAGCTTCAGTCTCGATAAATTTTCAATAGATCTCGTATTTTAAAGAAAATTAGCGTTTTATGCATAGTTCCTTTCTGTCTAGGTAAATACAGCTTAAGACTCGATACATTTTCAATACTTCAAGTATTTTAAAAGAAAATTAACGTTTCATTCATTATTCATTTCTTTTGTGGTAAATACAGCTTCAAACTCGATACTCTTTCAATACACCTCCTGTATCGCGTTCTTTTAATTTTTTTCTCATTGGCTAATGCAATACAATGCAGAAAATACTGATTCTATTCTTTTTATTATGTTGGAGTGAAAACTGAAAGAAATCAGTTTATTTCCATTTCCTATTTGTCATTCATTTTCAGTTATAAAATCTCATCAATAAATCTCTCTCCAAATTATTATTTTGAAATTCTGAAAACACTTCCAAATACAAATAATCTGTGCTGGAGTGGAAAGGTTTCAAGTAACTCTTCCCATTTACAGCCCAATCGGCTGGGGCTGTAAAATATACCGACTGCTTTGCTGCCAAGGAGTAAGACCCCCACCAACGTGTGTCCTGGATATAGCACTAAACAGTCTGATGGTAAGGCTACAGTAATGCTAGAGCTTTGGGGAATGCGGCGTGCCCCTTTATTGCCATCTCTCCCGGGTCTACTCTGACCAGGAATGGTAGCACCTGATAGGGTCCTATCTATGGGATAAATAGAAATTTTTGACATTTAAGCTATGTGCAAACAAATTACTTTTATGCTAGATTGAATTGTTTGATATAGAACTGTTTGGTCATTCTAATGTGTGTAAACAAATGACTGATGTTTAATTGAATTGGTAGTGATACATAATAATACTTGTAACCATTTAACTGTGTGCAAACAAATGAGTATTGTGACTTTTATGTAGTAGTACTTTTAAGTGTGAGCAATAAATAAATAAATAAATAGATAAAAAAAAACAAACAAAAAACAAATGAGCTTTGGCTCGTTTAAAATGTTATCACGAAAATTTGTTTACAAATCATATATATTCAATGTATGTATAAAGAGGATTTGGCATTAAATAACCTACAATTGTTGATATGCCATAAAACCCAACAAAACCCAACCAAACCAAATCATATATATTTGATACATATGTATATAGAGGATTTGGCATTTAATGACCTACAATGGTTGATATGCCATAAAAGCCAACCAAACCAAATCATATATATCTGATATATATGTATAAAGAGGATTTGGCATTAAATAACCTACAATGGTTGATATACCATGAAACCCAACCCAACCCATACCAAATCATATATATTAATATATATGTATAAAGAGGATTTGGCATCAAATAACCTACAATAGTTGATATGCCGTAAAACCCAACAAAATTTCCTATTTGAGAATGATTTCCAAAATATCTTTTAACGTAATGTTTCACAAATCCTTACGTTAATTTGAGAAATTACACTTAATTTACAAACAATATGGTTTAAATATGAAGATCGTAATATCAATGTTCCGTTTGGTATACAAACTTTCTTGGGTTATTTAATGCCAAATCCATCTAAGTAGAAGAATTGCTGTGGTACTATTTAACCCATAGTTGGGTTGGGATAAAAGGGTTTATGCCTTTCCCAAGTGTGTTTGTCCGAAAGTGAACGTAATAGCGCGACTGGAGTTCGAACTAGCTTAACGATAATTCCACAGTCCAGTGCTTTAACCATTACACCACGTGGTCATCCTCATCAATGTTTTAAAAACCAATGTATTCATACGAGGGTCTTTCAATAAATTAGAGGAATATTTTTGGAAAAAGCATAATAATATTTTTTTTAGAAATTTTTTCCATAAATGTAAAATTTACCTTGTTTGGAATTGGTTTATGACAAAAAGTTCTTTTGGGGTTATTCAAAATGGCAGCAAATCATTCAGATTACTCCAGGCTTGTACATAGCTCTTTCATCAATTTTCTGATGGCTTAGAAAAATAAACCACTTAAAACTTACAGAAAAATTTGTAATGTGCTGTGTCTGAGAAATATTTTATAGTTTAAACATGTTTACAAATGAACTTAACATAAGTTTCCCACTGCTAAACTGAGTCAAAAAGTCAACCAATGGAGTGAAAACACTGACTCTCAGGTAAAGAAAAAGTTTCAGCCGCTGCAGTCAGTGAAGAAGTCTATGTTGACAATGTTCTAGAACATAAAAGGACCCATCCCAAATAAATTTACTTGAAAAACCTAGGTCGCATCATACCAAAGACTTTAAAAATGGTAGTTGATACCTCCTTGCTTAACACTCAGCAATGTTAGGTACGTATCAAGGGTAAAGTGGAGCAATCTAAGAGGGAGTAAATAAACCCTAGCTCATTTGAGAATATAACCTACAAACTATTAGCTTTCAAAACCAAATATGTAACAATAGGACTTGGTATTAAATAAACTACAAAGGTTGATATACAATAAAACACAATCAAGAAACTAACCAGAATTACTTGTATTAAATAAAAATACTTGAAATCATATATCAGAGTAACAATTGGGCGCTGGCTTGTTTAAAAAACTTATCTACAAAGTAGTTCCCAACATATCTTTTTTATAAAACCAGAATTTGACACTAAATAACCTATAATGGTTGATATGCCATAAAACACAATCAACCAATCAACATTATTTACAGATGAATGTAATTACCAACCCCACCCAGTACAGGTAGGATGTGACACAAGGTCAGTTTTTAAGCGGAGTTTAACAGGTTTGAAGTCAGAATTTTCTTTCTCCAATACTGGTTACCTAAACAAGGCAAAAGAGCTCAGTCTGCCCAACTATTGGCCCATAACTGGTTGATGAATAATTGAATTCATACCATTCCTAAGGCTCTAAGTAAAATGTGAAACGCAATTAGCCTTTTTATCATTAAGGGTTTTCGGACTATTGTCTTCAGCTTTATTGATATTTCCACAACGTTTCAACCGAGGTGTTAGACGAACTCGGAAACCTTCACAGAACTTCGAACTACGTCCTTTTTTGAATCCACGGGGGTCGCCTGTTCTGATTCCGTTAGCCATAACCGGGTACAAGAGTTAAGTATTCCTGTATTGTTACTTGCCTGCAGTCAGGATTGAAGCTGCAACCTCCTGATGATTTCAAGTATTATTATTTAATACTGGTTATTCTGGTTAGTTTCTTGATCGTGTTTTATTGCATACAAACCTATGTAGTTTATTTAATACCAAGTCCTATTGTAAAATATTTGGTTTTGACAGCAATTAGCCTTGTCCAGGATTTGAACTCGTGTCATCATATCCATTTCCAACGACGTCAATCATTAAACCACAAGTATCTTTATTTTGCATAAAATTAGATTTGGATCAAATGAATGAGATAAGTAAGTATGTTCATGAGTGTGAATTATATATGCATGAGTTCTGGTCAATAGGAATATGAAAAAAGCAAGAATGCATTTATATTCAGAGTGCAGAGTACGTCTTCATTGATATTACTTCCACGTCCACTTTTTCTTGGAATGGTAATACCTGTAAAGGTACCATCTATGGGCCAAATAGAATTTTTTAAAATCGTATTCGATCGGAATACTTGATGTCGTATTTCATCTTTTTGCTCTGTACTTTTTGGGCATCTTTTCTTTTTACTATCTTTTCACATCAACCTTAAAAAAGAATCTTTGAACAGAACATGTGCACTATCAATTTGATGTGTGTTATAAATAATATATTTATAATACACATCAAATTCTGTTCAGAAATTCCTCCGATAGTCCCAAAAATACCTTCATAAATTCTTTTTCTACATTTTTTAAACTATCCATTTTTTAAACTATCCACTTTTTTAAACTATCCATTTTTTAAACTATCCAATTTTTTAAACTATCCATTTTTTAAACTATCCATTTTTTAAACTATCCAATTTAATTCTAATTTTTGTTAAGTTATTGGTGTTTTTGAACTGATTCGACAATTTGTTAAAAATATGATAACCTGTTATTTAAAAAAAATCCAAATGATTTGTGGACTTAATTTTTGAAATCTGTCTAGACAGTAAATTTCCAGTTCAAGAAAAAATATTAAAAGAACTATCGACCATAATTAGAAATTCCGTTAATTATTTTGAAAGATTTAATTAGATCACTTATCCTTCTTTTTAATAAAGTGTTATGGGAGCCTTACCCATCTTACCATAATGGACTCTTCTCACCATTATTAGTACTGAGAGATTTAGCTGCCAGAGGTGTAGATCAATATCAGTGTAATCCGAACAGTACGAGACATCTTACCTTTTCTATGTAACTCTATCTTTCTTGTGTAATATAATCTGTCATCTAATATCCGTGTTTGCGTTTTCATTAGTGACCTTTTCCGGGGCCACAATATAAAGTCATCATCATTATCATATCATGCTGGTAGCATGGATTTCCCTGACTCTTTCTCTCTCTCTCTCTCTCTCTCTCTCTTTCTCTCTCTCTTCCTTCGTCTCTATTTTCCATCACTTGCAGTAGGTCTTCTAGATGACATCATATGTCCGTACAGAGCTGTTGTAGATAAGTTCTTATTGGTCGTCCAATACTTACGTATCCGTGTGAAGGGGTCCATATAAGAACGTCATTAATAAATTCACCTTTATTTCTCAAGCAATGAGCCGCATAACTTGTTCGCCTAATTCGTCTTCTCTAATCTCTCACTGTAATTAATCTTTTACTCTTTAATTATCTTTGTCAATGGGTTGTGTAATTTAGGTAATGTAGTCTATCAAGCTATTATTAATCCAAAAGAGGACATAAGTGATAAGAAATTTTATATCGGCGTTTCGTCTACTAGTTGGAAAATTAGATATGGAAATCATAAATTTTCCTTCTCCCATGAGCATCAAAAAAATCAAACTGCTCTATCAAAACATTATTGGGGATTAAAAGATAAAGGGTTAACCCCTGACATACAATGGTCCATATTGAAAAGATCTCGTACCCCAAAATCTTTCGATAGTAGATGCAACCTGTGTCTTGAAGAAAAAATCCACATTTTGCTTTTTGCTGAGCCAAAAAAATTATTAAATAAGAGAAATGAACTAATAGCTAGGTGTAGACATAGGGCTAAATTTAAACTATAAATATTTAACCAAATTTTTCTATAAAAACATAGAGTTAATTTTGAGAATTAGAGTTAATTTTGAGAATAAATAAAATAAATTGTTAGGTAGAAAATTGTGAAAAAACATATAATACATACGTACTACGCATAAAAAGTGGAACTGATTAATGCTTTCTAAATATTTTTGAAATGTTAAAATATTTAAGTAAATTAAATATTTGTTTTTGTTTTTAGTTTTAACATATCTATTACTGTATCTTTACGTGAAGTTATTATTTAAAGTTAAAATCTAATTCAATAAAAAATCTGTAATTTAGGTCTAAATATAATTAAAAAATTATTAATTAAAGAAAAGTTTTTTTAAAAAAACAATTTTTAATACATTGCTAACCGAAATTTAAATTTAAAACGGAAGTGGGTTAATGAAGAGGTAACTCTTCACCCCTCTTCTATCCCCTCCCACTATACCCTTTCACTACCATGTGTCTATTCAAGGTTTTTTTATTTTATCAAAAAGATCTGAAGAAGTCCTGTTACTTTTTTCGTGTTTTTGGAAATTTCAAAAATGCGTAACAGGATTTAAATAAATTTATAATCCTATGTGACCGGTTTCGTTGTTTTTCTTAAAGTATATATATATATATATATATATATGGTGCCTTCAATAAGTTTCCTGACTTTTTTGTTCAGGCATATACAATCGTCGTAGACTCTTGAAAATTTACTATGTTATTGCTATACATCTTATGAGATGACTGACCAATTTTTATGATTTCAGGTTTAAATGAACAGCTACAGCAGCAATTGGAATACACCCTGATGGTCACAGCTGGTGAATTTCAAAAATGCATTCTGACATTAGAAGAACGATATGCAATAAAATTCTGTTTTAAACTTGGAAAATACCATGCGATGAAGGCTGGATCTACTACTACTACCCACAAACCAAGAGACAAAGTTCCCAGTAGAAGCATGTTGGCTCTCCCAGACCCAAGAATGCCAGACAGAGCAAATCCACACACAAACACTGGCATGATCTACATGCACTGGGTTCCCACAGGAAACACAGCAACAAGGAATACTATGTTAAGGTTTTAAGGGAGTTCAGGAAGAGATTCCGTCGGAAGAGGCCAGCACTCTTCAAATCGGGTATGTGGTATTTCCACCAGGACAATGCACCAGTCCATAACTCCATCCTTTTCACAGACTATTTGACCCAGATGGGCATCAAGACAGTTCCTCACCCTCCCTATAGTCCAGACCTTGCTCCCTGTGACTTTTGGCTATTCCCTAAGCTCAGAGGCTGTCGTTATGAGACAATTGAGATGAAAGAGGCTGTGACGAAGGTCATTGACACGCTCACACAAGAGGACTTCCATGGGGCTTTCAGAAGTTGTTGTAACGGTACAACAAGTGCATTGCAGCCAGAGGAGATTACTTCGAAGGGGACTAGAGTTTCATTTGTGTACTATCAATAAAAGTGCCCATACGAAAAAAGTCTGGAAACTTATTTAATGATCCTCGTGTATATATATATATATATATATATATATATATATAGGTGTGGTGATCGATTTCTGCATTATTTTCTTACAGACGATAAAACATTGCGTAAACAATACAGCCATCCATCCATCGTGTACATATACGCCAATAAGATGAAGAAACCTTCATCTTTGGGGATAAATTTCGAACCGAAAGCTTCGCAAAGCTCTTAATTAAAATTTCTCTAGACTTCGTGTCTCCTAATTCCGATTCCCCATTCTTACAAAGGAGGGGTCATTTTTTCCCGAAAAATATTGCTATATTCCAAGATGAGAGCAAGGATCAAAAGAGAGAGAGCCTGAGGGAGAGAGAGAGACACACACACAGACAGATAAAGTGACAGACAGAGTGGGAAAGAGAGAGAGACAGAGAGAGAGAGAGACAGACAGACAGACAGATAAAGTGACAGACAGTGAGAGTGAGACAGAGACAGACAGACAGACAGACAGTCAGATAAAGTGACAGACAGTGTGAGAGAGTGAGAGAGCGAGAGAGAGACAGAGACAGACAGACAGACTGACAGACAGACAGGGGATGAACTTGGGATGGATAATTTAATTACATAATCCAAAACATTTTTGTATTTGCACTTAGATTGATAAAAACAATTTTATCGGTTTAAAAACTTAACATAATTTTTAAAAAGTCATTTACTTTCTAACCCAAGTTGGCTGGGGTGGTAGAACACACCGACTGCCTCTCTGCTGAGTGGTAAGACGGCCCCATCTAATGTGTGTCCTGAATATGACGCTAAAAAATCTGATGGTTAATTTCCAGTGATGCTGGAGCTCTGGGGAATGCAGAGTATCCCATCATTGCGATCGCTCTCAGGTTCATTCTGATCCGGAGTGGTACCACCTGATAATGTCCTATCTATGGTTCAAATAGAACTAAATTACGTGCTTATGCAAAACTGAATTACTTGAAATAGAACTGTTTTGATATTTAAACTGCATACTTATGCTAAAATGAATTACTTGAAATAGAACTGTTTTGATATTTAAACTTCATACTTATGCTAAACTGAATTACTTGAAACAGAACTGTTTTTGACATTGACACTGTACTTACGCTAAAGGGAATTGTTTGAAATAGAACTGTTTTGACATTTAACTGTATGTAAAGTAAATCTATACTTATAATAAATTGAATTATTTGAAATAGGAGTGTTCGACAAAACTGAATAGTTTGAAATAGAAATGTTTTTGAAAATTAAACTGTGTACCCATGATAAATTGCCTTGTTTGAAACGGAACTGATTATTTATCTAAAAATGGATTTGCCATTAAATAACCTACAAAGGTTGATATTCCATAAAACCTAAACAACCGAACAAACATTTACTTTCTACTTTTTATGTTAACATTTCTGGACCAAATATATTTACAATTTTGTTTTCCACATCCTGTGAACAAGGCTCAGTATACACAGATTGTATCCCATCTACAATGGTTAGACCCCATTAAAACAAGTGTTCTGATCATGATACAAAACTATATATATATATTATAAGTGTGTTAGTTGTCACTAAATCACTTTGTGAATATGTGTCGAACCAATTGCAATATAATATGGAGAGTGCTCAATATCCAGGATACACCTATTATATCATCATCCTCATCATCATGTCGTGCCACAGGCACGGATATCTCTGACCCTCTCTTGTCACTTCTCCCTATCGTTCATTGCCTCTGGTAGGTCTTCAGGGCTACATCCCGTATCCTCACATAGCTGCTGTATGTATGTTCGAGCTGGTCGTCCTGCTTTTGCCCGGCCATATGTGGGGGTCCATTGGAGTACATCACTTATGAGCTCATCCCTGCTTCTCCAGCTGTGTCCTGCATGTCTGGTACGTCTAACTTGGATAGTTTTCGTGATGGGAGGCAGGTGGCCGTATAGTTGGTGCCTTGTTGGGTGTTGCCGCCAGGACATGTTCAATATTGCTCGCAACATTCTTGTGTAATTGCCATCTAGCTTCTTCTCCAGCCGTTTAGTTATCGTCCAAGTAGTGCATCCATATAGCAGTATCGACACGACCGCTGCCTGGAAGAAACTGCGTTTCATTTCATCGGGCAGGTTTGATTTCCATATGATCGATAGCCTATCGATAGCTGTCCATGCCTTCGTTAGCCGTGTGTCGATGTCTTTTTCGGTTGATGAAGCACTAAATACATATATACATATATATATATATATATATATATTTAATCGATTGAAAATATTCTGCGACCCTGGGTTTCATGGAGTTTTTTGTAAAACAATAATCATCTGGCTGTTAAGGAGATGGAGTGAATTGAAAATCGAAAATTCGTAAATAATCACGTACAAATTAAGGGAAGTAGAATTAAAAATTCGAAGTGTTGCGCTTTTGATGCCGAGAGAAATAGACGTGTGTATGGAGTGGATAATTTTAGTCTGATGGTGACATAGGCGAGAAACTGACGGTAGCCAAGTACCGTTGACACTGAATCTTCACTATCATAACATACAGACATAAACGAACAAACACACACACACGCACATGCGCGCGCGCGCACACACACACACACACACACACACATATATATATATATATATATAATAGATAGATAGATAGATAGATAGATAGGTAAGCGGGTTCACAACATTATATACTGGCCACTGGCCATTTATAAGTCGATTCTCTAAGCTGTCATTCTTTCTCTCTCTCTCTCTCTCTCTCTATATATATATATATATATATATTTGAATTCTATCTGACGAGCTTGAATAAGCAAAACAGATCTTTTATGGAAATGATTACTACTTCTAAAATCTTGTTTTAGTGTTCGCCAATGGTCCGGGAGACCTTGCTTCAATTCCAGGTCGCGTCATACCAAAGACTTTAAAAATGGTACTTGATACCTCCTTGTTTAACACCCAGCAATATAAGGTACGTATCGAGGGTAAAGCGGAGAAATCGAGGGAAAGGATTAGCGCACTCCCCTAAACCTCAGTGTAGTAACTATTGAAAAAGGAGCCTTCTGTAGTAGCTATTGTAGTAGCCTTCTGGTCGCCCTCGACTACGGTTGCCAACTTTACTTACAAATAATATATATATATATATATATATATAAGTAAATTTGGTGAATATTGTCCACGGCTACCCGAAGGCTCCCTTTTCGATAGCTACTACACCGATATGCAGGGGAGGGTGCTACTCTTTTCCCTGGATTGCTCCACTTTACCTTTGAAACGTACCTTATAATGCTGAGTGTTAAACAAGGAGTTATTAAGAATCATTTTTTGAGTCTTTAATCTGACTCAACCTGGGATTGAACCCAGTCTACCATTAGGCCAATAAATGGTAAATTTTGGTAAAACTGACAAGATGATAAAGATAAGTGGAAAAGTGGATATATCAAACACTAACAACGGGTTGAGTATTAATATTTCGTTCTTTATTCTTGGAAGAACTTCTTCAGACTGTTAGCCTGATGTTCTTCCTTGAATAAAAAATCAAATGTTACTACAGAGATGTAAAAATGTACAAGCTAAGCCGGGGATCAATTAAAACTCATGGCCAGCATTTAACGTTATGAACACGCTTATATATATATATATATATATATATATATATATATATATATATATAGTATTCTTGGTCCAGTTAAACCGGAGTTGGGAGTAATTCCATCAGGACAAGAAGTTATTCATGAATGAATATTTAAAATTTTCCTGGTAAAGAGCTCCATGTACCAATAATACTGAGCAAATCCTATGTGACCGGTTTCGTTGTTTTTCTTAAAGAAGTATATATATATATATATAAGCAGTTGATTCATATAAATACTTAAGAGTGCTCGATGCCCTTGTGGAGAACTTTATAAACCTAAGAAATAATAATTTTCATTAATTTCACTTTTTTCACTCAAGTCGCATTGAATAAAATAGACAATTTCCCCCTTAGACTTAAAGTTTTTTAACTCATGCCTGAACCTAGTGCTTTTTGCAACCTGAAGTTCGAGTAATAGTGAAAAAAAGTGAAATAATTGGAAGTGATTGCTTTGTAGTTTATCCCTTACCCCCAAAACACGCATGCACGCACCCCCCAAGACCGATATACATACATATACATATACATATACACACGTGTGTTTGTGCGAAAATATGTGTGTGTACTGTTTAGTATTGTCTGAGTTTTTCACATTAAGGATAAGATATAGGCTAAATGTCTAATGCTCCAAGTAACTTTTGGGTAAGTGTTTATCGTAATCATGTGAATTGTATCTTTGTCTTTTGATGTATGTCAATATTACAATTATACCAGACATCTATTGTCTTTGAACTTTGAAAAACTACTTTGAAGAAAAAGATACCCGTTTGGATCAATCGCAAAGTTTTGTAGTTCTATCCTGATTATTCAGATCACATACAACAAAGATCCAATCTGGAAATATTAAAGACATTGGCCAGAAAGGAAAAAATACTCACACTGTATTTTTCCGGATTTTATTCAAGTACATATTTCGTTGTATCTAGAACTGACTTTGTTGTCTAGATTCTTAAAATAGATAAAACTAAATTTTTCTTCCAAATCAAAAAAAGTTTGACAAAAACGGTATTTATCCAACCTCTCTGACATGAGCTGGATGTGTCATAAGGTCAATTCTTTTGTGGACTTTGATAGATTTTTATTCAGAATTTTTCTTCTCCTGGATCGATACCTATATCAAGGTTAAAGGGCCCAGTCTTCCCTACTCAGAGCTTGAAGAAGGGGAATAGATGGATTCATACCATTCTCTCGAATATTCGTGCTATGTGAAATGCAAACAGCCTCGTCCAGTTGAAATATATTTTCTTCAAAACTAAATAAAATCCACCACCCCCTACAAAAAAAGAACGTTATTATTATTGATTTATTGATTTTATCGCCTTGTCAAACAGTCTGGTGTTATTTTATTCCGAAGATTTTTGGAATTACAATTTTGTCCATTCATATTTACATTTTTTTGTGAAGTTGCTTCAAACGGTTAAATACAATCAAATATTCTTATCTGATACAAATAATTTACGAACCTATTTTTTCTACACATCTTCGCGAACCTATTAGGTACTTCTACTTCAGAGTGAACCGGGGAGTAATGTTTATGAAGAGATGGCTCCATACTCTCTAGAACAGAATACCAAATGCAGATTATTATTCACTTGAGACTCCACACGAGGAGAATATGACACAAGGTCAATTTTCAAGCGAAATTTAACCTGTTTGAATTCAGAGTTTTCCTTCTCCTTGTCAGGTTGAATCAGAATCATACCTTTCCCAAGAATATTAACGCTATGTGAAATACAAACGGCTTCGTTCAGGATTTGAACTGCGATCCCTGTGCCCATTTCCTACAACAGAATCCATTTCACGACGCACCCCTCCTAAAAGTTACCCATGGGTTGTGAGTTCGAGAAACTCTTGAATTTGTTTCTTAAGAGTTTTTTTTTAGCCGTTTATATGATATCAAGTATATCTAATACAATCAATTTTCACACAGCTGTAAGGTTTCAAGTATTTCTAACAAATACTAATAACTATATTTTTTCAAGTAATTATTTTCATTTAATTGATTTGTTTTCGCACAGTTTTATGGTTTCAAGTATTCCAATCTTATATTGATAATTAAGTCGTTCTAATGAATAAGATACGAAGCAGAAAAACCTTATCTAGGTTTTATTCAATATATATGAGTCGTTATTATAAACAGGACATACTTCTGAGCAAGAGCTGTCTGATATATCAATATTTCATGGTTACAAGAAATTATTTCTATTTAAAAATAGTCATTTGTTTGCATACAGTTAAATGAATTCAAGTAACTAATAATAATCTGTAGTAAACAGTTATAAATTCAAGTCACTATTTGGAATACTAATAATTTAAAGTTACATGGAGTCAAGTATTCCAATCAAATATAAATGATTTTGTAACAAATGTATTCGAATCAGAGATGGAACTACCAAATCAGCTCAGGGTCGACCTGAGAGTAATAGTAATTAAAGGGAACTCCATTCAATCTAGATTTCCAAAATATATATACATATATATATGGAAGTAAATAATGGATTTTAATCCGACAATATGTAGAGAAAAATTGATAAGAAGGCAATCCAAGTAGAAGGAGAGATTTATTGAGAAGCAAAGTCCACACAATAGCGTTTCGGTTCTAATGAACCATCATCAGGGCTGTGAGTGAGGATATTAGCGATGTTAAATCAACGATGGATGTTTAAAAATACAAAATACAAAAACCTAGGGGAAAATTGGTATAACAAGAAAAAGTTGGCCGTTTTATTAGTGAATCAGCGTTTGTTGTTTAGATTACGTCATTTGACTTAATAGGAATATTGTATAGAATTTATGTTCCGTTTGTTTATCGAGAAAGATTTCGAATCAAAAGGAAGAAAAAGAAAGACAAAAAGAAAAACAGAAACCATAAAAATTATGATATATGTGGAAAATATTAACTAAAGATGGATTATATTGTAGCTATTTAAAATGGATTTGCTCAAGTAAGGAGAAATATATATATATATATATATATATATATATATATATATATATATGTGTGTGTGTGTGTGTGTGTGTGTGTGTGTGTGTGTGTGTGTTTGCTTGCGAGAGCAATATATGTATTTAAGTTTAAAGTTAGCAAAATGCAGTTAGTTATTAAGATCTGCCAAAAAGAAATAGACCAAACATTATTCAATTCACCTTCAGAATATATTTCATATCATTTAATTTAAATGCAATAATAAGTTTTTATTTTGTGAATTTTAATACACGAATATTCTTCTATAAAATAGATTCATGTCCAAACTCTAGAAAAGCCTGTTTGTTTCTTTTTTTTTTTTTTTTTGTATTCGTGCATTTCCAAGATTTGACCCCTTCTTATTGGTAAATTATATGAGAAAACTGAGTTCTTTAACCCTTTTTGAGGAATAAGGTTTCTTAATAAATGCCAGTTTGGGAATTCTTTGAATAATCTAAACTCACAAACACCCGATGTTCATCATTTTATAAGATGAAAACTGAAATGGCAAAGTTACTGCTATAAAAACACATGACTTATACCCACTCATGACGACTAGCAACAATGCAGAAGCAATCTTAAATCTGGGAGATCATTCTACTGTCTGACATCTATATATATATATATATATATATATATATATAAAGCTATTTGAATTTTTAAAAAATGGATAAAAACTCACGATACT